>JAFBJT010106533.1:15894-37680 GCA_016785325.1 Chascanopsetta lugubris
AAATAAACAATAAGACATTTAACAAAATAATAGATCATAATGTCAGCAACATTGTTGACAATGTTGACTTTACAAGTGTGCATTACTGTGATTAAATGTTATCTGAGTATGACAGTACGACTGTGATGCAATCGTTAAACAACATCGGTTCTACAACAATGAGGGTGATCTGGACCAGTTCTCTCAGATGTGTGAAACTCAGCCCACTCGCCGCAGCAGCTCACGCTGTCTTCACTCGCCTTTTGTCACAACTCCAAAGTTCCTCTCCCACACACAGATCACTCATCGTCAGCGCGCCGCTCTGAAGTCGACACATTTTACTTTCAGACCAAACGTCAAACGATTCCTTCCCAAAATGGGAGCGAGTATAAAAATGGGAAATCAGCCAGCAAGTGGTGTAAAAGAGAAAATGATCAAAGGAACAATAGTGAAATCTGGTGTTTGATGGTGCAGAGACTGTGAAGCAACAGTTTGTACCTGCAGGACGTGCAGATATACTGTCAATCAGCACAATGAGAGACTGGCAGATTATTATAGGCAAATAACCCATTATCTTAACTTTGGGTTGTTGCCCTTACTTGTATCTGCCACAAGATGGCAGCATCATCTATGTAAAGGATTTCAGAAATTAGTAAAAAAAAAAAAAAATCAAAAGCCACGTTAGATGAAAAGAAGGCATATGACCAAACATCCATTTGGGTGTTAAAAAATATTTTTATAATGATATTTTACAAAGATTTTAAAGTAGAATAATCGAAAAGTAATTAGTAATAATTCATAATAATTAGTAAAAAAAATGAAATATTTAAATATTTTGCAAAAGGCTAAATTAATATTTTTCTATTGTTTGTATGACTTCTCTGTCCAGGACCTGAGGATAATATTGTTTCCATCAAAACATCATCCCCCTAGTTTGTCTTTGCTTTATGTAAATATCAGAGATATGAGGCCGAGCTCAGGCAGGGTCACGCACAACAACACAAAACACACATTCCTGGAACTCCTCCACCGAGTCAACGCACCATCAGACCAACACATAACAATGTGTGAAGACGTCAGCGTGCGCTAGCTGCTGCACCACTGAACCTGCAGGGGCACATACCACTGTGACCTCCAGCACTTACAACAGATGTGGGTATTAAGAGGAATCATATCCTGAGACGGTGAAACTCAAAGTAGTTGACTTTACACGCACAATGCATGGAAAGCCGCTGTTTTAAACCAGGGCTGTCAAAAACATGTGGCCCGTGGGCCAGAACCGGCCCACCAGAGCAGGGCCCACTTGCAAAGTGTAAACATTACAGAGAAATACAGAGATTTTATTTGATCATTTCCAGATACTGTGAGTTTTGAGACTCTGTTTTTACAAAACATAAAAATACCCTTATAGTTAATGAGCGCTGAACGTGTTAAAATGAAGTAAAAATAAAAGCCAGGTCTCACACACACACACACACACACACACAGAGTTTTAGGTCTAGGCTGAGTTGCAGCCATCATGTCAGAGGTTCCACACATCTTCATCCACTCTCATCTCTTTCCACCCAGTGCTGTTTAAAGGGTTGCCATGGTGACAACTGTCTTGGTTGCAGCGCACCACGTTGTTGCTCCCAGGGGGAAAGACAAGTGGCGGTGTATAAACAGTGCGGCTCCTCTGACCAGAGTTGCTAAGAGATGATGCGGGAAGCCAGACATGAATCTCGTGTAAACAGAGCGACACATGCGAGAGCAATGTGCACACACAGCGTGATTTCACACGCTGATGAGCATTTGTGCCAACGCTGCTCAAATCAATAATTATGCATTCATCTGCCGTACCTCGTGGAATCAGTCTGATTTGTGTGTCTTCACAGGTTTGTTCTGTGTAGGATTCGGTGATTAAAAAAGTGCTGAGGCTGCATATTCCCCATTCTGGGAAACTGTAAAGATGTGGTGGTGTGACATGGCAGCCGTTACACCCAATGCAGATACATAGTAGTTCTTGTGAAAACAACAGTGAGTATTTACATCAATGTCTTACTCTAGAATTTCTCACAATAGAATGGAACATAAATGATTTCACTTAAAGGTGCAGTGTGTGCGATTTCGGTCATTTTTGTCACTTCTAAAAATATTACAAAACAATGACTGACATTGTCATGAATTTATAATCTTGATTAATTGATACATTTATAATCACCTAAATGTTTTATTTTTCCCCGTGACCCTTAAATGAGCCCTTTAATGTATATTTACATGAGGAGCGGGTCCTCTCTCTGGGGGCCGCCATGTTTTTACAGGAGCCCAGAGTGGACATACTAAACATCCTTTGAGTTTTAATGGCAACTGAAGTTCTACCATAGGTTCTCCTGCATGTTCAGAAGGGTGAGGGGTGAGGTGACGGGTACAACGTGCAACTTCACCTTTAGATGTCACCAAATCGTACACACTGCACCTTTAAATCTCACGCACTTCCCCGTCCACAGTCTTCTAGAGGAGAGTTCACACAACCACCTTGCGGTGCCAGAATGTTCGACCTCTGACCTCCATCAGACAAATGGAGACAGAGGAATGAAGGCTATAACGCAAAGTGTAAATAAACAAGAACTCACATAAACTATATGCACATGAGCGCACATGTACAGATGCTGCCTGAAATATATCAAACATATCAGATCACCATGTCTGGGATGGAATGTGAGGTCAGATAACTCCAGAGGAAATTCCTCAGGACCCACCATTTTCCCATCACGCGTCCCAGCTTTGAAAACTTCAACGTACGACGTTTGACGTGAGACATATTCTAAGTGAAAGAAAAACTCAAATTTGTGGATTGAATATTTCATGTTTCGCATTCATTAAAAATGGAGATGGGCTCAGACCATGCTCACTAAATAGATCACCATCTGCTTAAGCCTCTTGGTGCAGACCAGTTCATATTCATATCAATAATTACTGACCTCGTCTTACATAATACTGCTCATATTTAGTTGCATAAGTCAAATGCTGTGTTTGATCCAAACGTGTGTGTGAAAGTGAAGCATAATGTTGTTTTGTTTTGGAATGTGTAACATTCTGTTGACGTCCACACAAGACGAAGCTTGATGAATTCACATTTCCTTCTCCACTTGATCCGACTCCTGTTCCCTGTGATTGGAGGATATTTTTGTTCTGTCAGTTCCGAGCCACGGAGGAAATCTGACGACACTCACTCATTCACTTTCTGTGAGGCAGAGCTCAATGAAAACAGATGTACCGAGAGTATTTGTGTCCGGGGAGGAAATCTGAGTTTGCATTGCATTGACTTTCTATCAAGTTACATTGGTAGAAAATAATGGAAATAATTATCGTACCCATGCTTTATCATGAATGTCCCCTTTATATTAACGTTTGGCGCCTCTGGAATGAGGCCGCCATGTTGGACCGCCATGTTTTTATCATGGGCCATAAATTGAGCAGCTCAACACCTTTTGAGTTTTTAAGTCAAGTGAAGTCAACCATAGGTTCCCCCTGCATGATGGGGAAGGGGTTAGAGGAGGTGAGGGGTATTCAACGGCGACACCCAACCTGGCCTGTAGGCGTCACTCCATCCCTCACACTGCACCTTTAAAATCCCTGAAAATAGCATGTACAGCTTCTATAGAGGGAGGGAATGTGTGAAGTACACAGTATGTGTGTGGGTGACCTATTTGTATTCAGGTCATATATGTGCTGTTAGTGGTTAAACCTGACTCTCAACTGTGAAGGAAAACTGAGCGACTGCTTTACAGAGGTGAGGTCACTGTTACTGTTGTTCTAGTCTGTTCAACCATTCATAGGAAGAATGATAATAATGATGATAATAATAATAATAACAAAAATATTAATAACTATAACAATAATACTAATTATAACAACAATGGTGACAATGATGATAATTAATAATAGTAGTGATAAGTGTTATTATTAATCATAATCATCGTCACCATCATCATAATAAACATGGAGAATGGCTGGATTTGCATTTCAGAATATTGTTTTAAAGAACCCCATGATCCTTTCTTTTTAATCAGCTGTTCCACTTGTTTGATGGACCTCTGTGACTTGTTGATGTTGTCGTCTGGCCGTTGAGGTCTATGTGATATACTGTGAAGTGTTTCCCACGCCTGGTCCGGAGCTCCCGCGTCTCACTGCTGAGAAAAGGAAGAAAGAAGGAAAAAGAAAAGAGGAGGAGGAGGAATGGAGGAGTGGTGGGTTACCGCTCTGGAATGTGTGCGCGCTCCCGACTCCCCCGCCCCTCCCCTCTGTGTTTGCCGGGTCGGAGTCACGCGCGCCCGCTCAGCACGGGGACGCGGAGCGTGCCCGCGCACGCTCGCTCCACAGTCAGACAGGTCTGGAAGTTGAAGCGTAGGAGGGGGAGGCAGGAAAACGCTGCCAGAGCTGTGGAGCAGGAGCCGGAGCCGGAGCAGGAGGAGGGGGGGGGGACGATGGCGGTGAACCACCAGAAGAGGCAAGTCTGAGACGGCGGAGAGGACAGAAGCTGGCGGCGGCGGCGGCGACATTTCGGAGCCCGAAACACGATGGAGCAAGTCGGAGGTGAGAGGCGAACAAAGTTGTGGAGGTCGGAGCGGGACTTGCGCCCGGTTTGTGTGTTTCTTTTTTTTCTTTTTTCCTTTTTCTTTTCTTTTTTACAACCGCTCGTAAACCTCGAAACGCCTCAATGAATTGTTCCCAACGCGGCTGCAGTGTATGAAGGGTTAGCCTGCCAGAGTTTAATTTAACCCATTGTGTCGCTCCACCAACTTAACGAGCGACTAGTTGAACAAAGTGGACCTACTAGCTAGTTGAGAGGTTAAACATTCGGTGGGAAGCTAATGCTAAAAGCCCGATAACAATCAGAATGCATGTGTACGACCCCACATGCTACAGTGAACTTTTAAGCTAGCCCAACTTTGTTAATTCAAAGTATTTTAAGGTGCAGTGTGGAGGATTTAGATGAGATTACGACTATAAATGTTACCAGATTTGGAATGCTGTTTTAAAAGAAAAAATACATTAGTAGTTTTCATCAATTAGGATTAAGCCCTTCATATTTACATGTAGAGGAGTGAGTCCATCATGGACGTCGCCATGTTGTATCTTGTTTTTATTGTGGTATTGACAAAATAAACAAATTTAAATCCGCAATGTGTAACTTCACCAACTTTCATTGAAAAAAAAAACTTCACACTGCACCTTTAATGCTCTTATCTGGTAGGTTAAAGTGAAAAGTATTTTGTATTTACACCCAGAGTGGATCATCACTATTAAAGATACCAAGTTACACCACTTTGTTTTGATAGTTGCCCAGAATGGACAGACTGTGTTCTAGTTATGACTGAGTGTCTTCATTCATCAGAATGTTAATGGACACCTTTGCATAAAGTGGGACAATACTGTTACCTCTTTGTTTTAACAACAACTCCATTTTGTGTCTCTCTGTGAAGATCACCTCCCTCTGACCGTGTAGTTGAGACAACAGAGCTCCATTGCAGCCCTCCGCCTCACCATGGCACCGCATGCGTAAAAGTGGACAGATAAAAGTTCATCAGCAGTCTCTCTCCCTCGAAACCTGCTTCTTTCTTACTGGGGCTGCAGGAACAAACAAAGAAAAATGATCAAAACAGAAAGCAAAGTGGGTGAGAGGACCTTGAGGAGCGCATCACCTCACAGAAATGCCTACAAATCGGACTTCCACACCATTAAATGCACCTTTGATGGGCCCAAATCTGAGGGCGCTGCCAAATCATATACCAATGGCTCAAGTGAGGACTCCAGAGGAAGGCCCTTTGGCACCAGGGTGAACAAGATAAAGAACATATTCCTGCAGATGGATGGGCAGCAGCAGGAGTGCCAGGAAGTGAAAGTGCCCTTAAAGTCTGATATCACCCAGGTTTCGCCTCCCAAGTTTCCAGTCAACACTAACAGAGTCAACTACAGCCCTGCCACGAGCCCTGAAACTCACAACTTAGATAAAACACCCAAGGGGGAGGATGTCGAGATTGACAAAGTGGCATTGGCAGAGAAGTTTTCTGTGACCAGAAAACTCTTTGAACGAGGCATCAAAGACCAGCCGGCAGCTGAGAAGCAGTCCCCGAACAGAGTGGTGAATCGTCTGTCTCTCGGTAGTTCCTCTGATGAGGGAAAAAGCACAAGAAGGGTATCGGGATCCTCGGAGGCCTCCGTCAAACCAGAGCCAACGCCCACATCGACGGCGAAAACTCGAGATGAAAAGGCTGATGGTGAGAAGACACATGCGCCTAGGACGCCGCTGAACGCGGGACCAATTTCTCGGAGGTTGGAGAATTACCTGGGTGAGACGGAGTCGGTAGACAACGGCGCAGCTGCTGAAAAGGGCGCATTGGTGTCCGCTAAACACAGTACCACTGAAAACGTACTGCCTACCTCTCCGACAAGGGACCGCTCACACAAACCCATTTCTCCTGTCAAAGAAGCCACTAACTCTTCACCTGCAACTCATACCACTAATAAAGGTGCATTCCAAATGCAGTGTGCCATCAACAAACAGTCGTCCTCTGGGTCTAATATGGGCGTCAAACAAACGTCTCCAGCCAGTAACGCAGCTTGCAAATCTCCAACAACTGATGCCACTCACATACCCCTCTCACCAGAGCAAACGACTCCAATTAGCCACGGCTACAACCGCTCCTCGTCGTCCAGTGATGGATTTAGCAGGACATCTGTTGGTGGGGATGAAGGCATGCCGCACAGTCCACGCTCGGGGGATGTGAAGCAGCCTCCTTTGCCAGACAGTGGCTTTCAGAGTGGCAACATGGCCAAATACTCGGACGAACCCAAGAGTAGCGAAAATGTGGCGCATTTGTCAACAAGTGCGAAACCACCCAGCCAGGGTTCCTCGCTCGAGTCCAGAGGGGTGGGCATGGTGCGGGCGGAGCTGGTGGTTGTGCAGAACGAATCTTCGGAGAGCGATGAAAACGAAGAGGAGAGCGTTGAAGATTGCGTGTTTGAGGAGATGGCGCCAAGCCTCGCAGCACAGACACAACAGACCGAAATAAAAAGAAGCTTTTTGCCGGAAACACAGAACTGCAGCCCCTCTCATCATGTCACAATCAGAGATGTTGCAAAAGAGACACAAAAGTTAGCAGAGACCGTGGGAGAAGGCCGAGTCCTGGAGGATGTAGAGCAATTGAAGTCAGAGGAAGACGGAAGAGAGGATAGATTTTGTACGGATCAAGATGGCGTGGATGAAAATCAAGAGGAAGTAGACGAGTTGGCGGAAGAGGAGCTGGAAGAGCAAGTGGGCGAGAGCACCTTGGATCGGGGCTCTCCGGTGGTGTATGGTATTGAGAACGCTGCCTTTGTGGATGACAGGGATGTGGACCATGTCCTAAGGGAAGAGGAGGTGGAAGAGGAGGAGGAAGAGGAGGAGGAGGAGGAGGAGGAGGGTGCTGAGGCGGATCAAATGTTCGCGGAGTATGATGACTGTTATGAAGCCCCTGGGTTGTCAGATGAGGAAGAGCCTCCCCCGAAGAGGAAAATCATGTTCTCCACTGACCCAATCCTGGTGAGTGTTTTATGTTGTGTTGTTTACACCCCAACCACCTGAGGCACCTAAAAAACACACTGCCACAGACCTGTCATCACAAACCACCCTCTCACTGACTCAGCGATGATGTGTGAACTAGGCGTTTCCCCGCAGACATGAAATAAATTAGTAGAGGCTGAGCGTGCATTTTTCAACCATGGGATTTTGATGTCACAGCTTCCGCACTCTATCATCAGAGAGGCCATGAAACAGGTCAGGAAATCTCAACCGTAGTTTATTTAATCAGGGAGGCGAAGAGTTTGACGGCCATATGTGTATCCTTTATCTTGTGAGTGAGCGAGTGAGAGAGGGGGGGAGAGAAATTCTGGTGGGATGTGAGGTTGCGGCATTGTTTCTGTGATATTTTGGGAAATATTGTTTGCATAATAAAGCAGGCGAGATTGGGGCCACAGCTGAACAAAGGCAGGCTCATGACAGACTTTTTGAGACGGCGTTACAGCAGAAGAAAGAAACCGTGGTCACTCCTGAGTCACAGCACTGGTTTGGCCTTTTTACTCAGAGTGGTTCCCGTCTGCAGTGATTCATGAGGGACTTTTCTCTGTCCAACTTGGATGAGGGGAATACGTCAAAGGGATCCATATCATCTCTTTGACGTAATGGAAAGGATATTCGCATTCCTGCAGGCATCATTTCTCATTTTTATTATTAAGGACTGATGTGTATCTTTTGTCAAAAACAGGCACTGGTAGCAGTATTTCTATTTTCCTCTCTTTATTATTGTGGTGGTATTATATGTTTTCATCTAAGGCCCTACGGTAGGATGTGTAGACATGGATGTGCATTTTTGATGTCTTATTTTAAAGGTGCATAGTGTTTAAGGGGAACAATCTGAATGTTTTCAGAATCCCAACCATATTATGGTTCCTTTGTGTTAAATAACCTGTAGGGAACAAATGTCTGTGTTATTTGTTATTATAGATGGAGCCAAACATCATAACATGGGTCGTCCTCCCTAGAGACGGCCATGTTTCCAAAAGCGGACAAACCAAACACTGTTGTTATAGATGGTCCTCATCCTCTGGAGGCCTTTCCAAATTCATAGAAACTTTTGGAAAGGGGACATGAGGCAAGGGATATTCAGTTGTCTCGATTCTCCTCACTGTACCTTTTTTAAAGTACTTTTATTTGACAATATATTGAATTAGAGAGATGGATGTTGGTAAATGATGACATCAAATGTGATGTTATCATTTACCACTTTAAAAAGCAAGCTCCAGTACAACCTTTCAGACAGCCTCAGCATTACATTGTTGTCTTAGTTGAAGAGAACATTTTGCAGTCTCCATAGCATGGTATCCATCCGGTATCTGTTCGCTTTACAGTCTTGTAGACCAACTAGATTTTCCAGCTGGTGTGATCTGTCATTGTGTCTCCAAACATCATTCACTGTAAACATTGCCTGTGGGTATTAAAAAGGTGTGGGGGCAATATCTTCCACAACGGATACTCCTCTCTCATCATATCTAATCTAACATGTTGCTAAATGTGGAGGGAAACAAATCACCCTAGTGCGCTCCTCTCATAGTTCAGTGTTTATCCAGGCCTGAAAATGTGGTGTTATCTCAGGGTGTGGATCACTCACCCCCCCCCACCATTTCAGTCATCCTGGCTGGGGGTCCTGGGAGAGGGGACCAGCAGCTGACCTGGACTGGAGGGGACACAAACAACAGTGCACTTCCTCCATCCACAGAGCTGTGACACTGATAAATACAGCTTTGTACAGTCGCTCATAACAATATGCCAAAGGCGGCATCAGCTAACAACTATTTAATATTTAGAGGATCTGATGACTATTTTTTTTCAATTTATTGAGCAATTGGATAAAAGCTACATTCTATTTTCAATGTGCTGTGAAACGGTCCAGATGAATGGATTACCAACAACTTAAAATATTAGTGAATAACTGATTAGTTGATGAGTTATCACAGCCCCAATGATAAGAGTTAGTCTGTTTAAGTCACACAAGCTGACATTATTACTTGTCCGGCTTACAAAAGCCCCCAGCAAGCACCGGATCTGTCTCCACAATGCGCTTGTCTGAACTGGCATTTTGAGGGAGTCCACTGCAGTTGTACCAAACTCTGAGAGAAGAAGTGCTTTGTGTTCAGCTCCCCATGTAACCTGACTCACTGTGACATCAGAGGTGTTCTGTGGGGAAGAGAAAGGTCCCCTTCATCAAGAAAGGGGACATGTCCAGTTTCAGAATGTCATGTTTGAGAAAGAAACGTAAAAGATGAGCGCTGCACTTGAACTGCTGTCAAGTCATACCTGTTATGTTTTTTCAAAAGATGCTTTTTCCTACATGTTAGTGCAGAGTCACATTTTAGGAGGACACAGGAACACCGCAGTCCCCTCGCTGCTGAGTCAGTATAAAAGTTAGCAGCTTTGCTGTACCCTCTGGCTCTATGAGCCACATAAATATTGAAACACTTTTATAAATTATAACTTTGCTTTTTACAGAGAGCAGGTGATTTCCTCTCTAGAAAAAAATGGAAAAACGGACCTGTAACTTGTGCATCCGATCATGTCTGTACAAAGAGAACCTTTTCAACCCTTGATCACTTTGGTCAAGCAGTTTACAGCTTTTTGCCTCTGCTGTAATTTACTTTAACTCTGGACCAGGGCAAAAAGCCAAGAGTTATGAATGATTAACGCCACCCACTGAATGCGTGTTCAACACTATCTGCTTCAGGGCAAACATGCCTTTTTAGGGTAGTCATGTCAGATCTTTTGGGGTCATCTTTCTCGGTTTTGTATGTTTCTTACAATAGTTGATTTCATTTCTTTCAAGGGCAAAACATTTCTTGAACCATGGTCTGCACCTGTTGATTTGCCCCACCCCCACAGGATGACATGAGGTACCACCTGTAATTATATGTCAAGGAAAGCTATTGTCTTTACTCAATCGCTCAGGGTGTGGTGCAGAATATTACAGGTCATCGTAGTTGAAAAATGTGGCATTTCTTTCTCTGTTTGCTCTCTAGATAATTCAACTGTTCATGCTGGTCACCATCCAAGCGTACACATCCTTGAATCAGTTTGACTTCCTGTATGTCAACACTCCTGCCTTGGGTTTAGTACCTGTAGACATTTCGCAACAGATTAGGTAAGCAGTCAAAGTTGCTTACATTCATGTGGAACCAAGGGATAGTGACAACGGTGCCTTGTGGTTGTTCTGAAAAATGTTTCCAACCCAGAGGATTTTTTATTGTTATTCTTACAGGCCAGAATGTCAATATTTGTTTTGAGAAGAATGTCTCATTGTATTTTATGTGATTACTGGCTAGTTACTGAACGTATCCCATAGTGTTAATCTTTCTGTATTCTATCTGCAATGTGTCTTGTGCTGGCCAGAGGAGTCGAGGGTCTGACAAGACTCCGCCCTCATCCAACCAGCTGAGAGGCCTTCCTCATGTAGGATCCAATGTCTGTTGCGCCACCTGGGCTGGTTGGTGACTATCTGACATGATGAGACTGAATACTAATGCAGTCGGCTCAATGCTGTTCAGTAAACAGCTTGGCATGAGATGAGTCTGAGGCTGATTGCGATTGCCGTAAAGGGTTTCATTATGTGATTATGGACTGACACATTAGCACAGACTCTGTTTTCAGGAAAGGTTTGCTTGTAAATACGTGTGGAACTGTTCAGCAGCCCTTGGAGTACAAAAGTAGCTTTTGTGGGCCATTCATAAATAGACCTGCTCAACCTGTTTACGTTTGCACTCCTGGAAATTTGATTCCATTATGGCGCTCTGCTCCCCTCAGACTCCTCCTCCGGTCATACATTAACACTTTGAGTTCAAGGCAGGAGAATATAACGTTTTTTGGATTGCACTCACTCAGTGTGAACTCTCTGAGCTGTTTATGTTTCTTTACACAGGAACCACGAAGTAGCAGGCCAGAGTGTCTGCAGGCAAAAAGTACCATTAGGGTCTTTTGCACTGTAATGCCTCTGCTTCATCACATGCACGAGGCTGTCACTGCATACTTTGTCTTATCTATCATAAACATGGAATTGATTGTGTTCTAAGAGAATTTCCTCACGTATATGAGAGCACAGAGAACAAATATACAATATAACTTTCAATGATTTAAAACTACTCAACATATACAAATGAAGAAAAAGGCGATGGCATACTTTTTATATACTGGAACTATGAGGGTCTTTATTCGTATTCTCGTATGCTCACTTTCCAATTTGTTGATTATACTATGGGCAGCAAGCGTGAAATATTTAAGGAGGATTCACTGTACCATGTGAAAAAACATACATTGCATCATATATATATATCGAAGTTTATTTACTACGCAATGTGTTTTTTGAGACATTTTTAAATGTAGGCTTGCATGATTGGTCCAAAGATTAAAAGGTAGCTGAATTTTCTTCAATTGGCCCGTTGTCTTGACAGCAATGTTTGCAAAGAGTCTCAGGGATAACTCCATGCTAAAAAGCTCAGTGTAAAGAAAGACAGATAAATTCTTTCTTTCATTCAGCCCATAAATGTCAGTGTGGTTTACATGAAAAACGCAGGCCTTCTTTTTATTGCCTGTTATGCTGTCCGATTTCCTGCACTGGTGATTTCACCGACCTACCGGGGTCGTCCCCTGTGTCCTAATTTAGCCCAATTCAAACAGTTTTTCTCATCGATTGTTTTTTTTATATTTGACAATGGAGACGAGATGGAAATCTTTCTTCATCATTGTGCTTGGGCAATGTTGAATTGTTGATTCTGTCGATGATATAATGCCCTGGCATAGTGAATGTTGTGCTTGTCAATCAGTCTATTCTTGAAAAGTAAGACGGCGTTAATAATAGCGTAGCTCAGATGTTTGGTGGGCAGCTGTTGGTCCTGAAAAACTTTGGGGCATTCTCACAGGAAGTACCAGATATTCCGTTCTTCCATCTCATGTGTTTGCACAGGATCTAAAACCTGGGCTCGGTGCCTTCTTTCCTAATTGCTCTGTGATCAGCTCCAGGCCACCACCCCTTCCTCATCTCACCCTCACAGCATGTTTTGATTTGTAGTCTTTCTGTGAGGCCCAGCTTTGTGAGCATTGTGAGCCCGCCGACACAGTGGTCAACCCTCGTTTTGCACTGGCAAGAGATTCCTCTGGTTTGCTTTTCCTCGCAGCTGCTGACTCATTTCCCACATTGGTATTTGGTTTGTCGGGAGGGGAATGAGGGGAAAGATGGAAAGAGTTTCAATTTGGGTGTGGGCATCTGTGCAAGTGTGCACACGTAGAGAGGACAGACCACTGCAGTTGTTAAAGACGGATGAAAGGCCCGCACATGCTGCTTAAGGCTTGCACTTTGGTGGAAAATTACAGCATGGCATAAGTTGTTTAACCCGCAACACAACCCCACTGACCACAATAGTCATTTAAGGGTAAAAACTGGCATTAAAACACAATAAATTCCTTTTTTTGTGTAAACTCGACAAGGGAATTGTTATTTCACTCTCAGCTTCATACCTCTCAGAAGCATGTTGCCTGATAAACAGCGGTGGGGCTTGTTTTTATTCAGGTCTTGGACAGTGCTAGCAGAACCATCAAGGATTTCTGTCATGAGGACAGAGGTCAAGTGATCAGGGTTTCAGCAAAGAATGGAACGTTGTTTGAAAAAGGCCCGGGAGTCCATGACAACAGAAAAGTCAGACTTTGGCATTGAGGGGGAGGTTGCGATTCAGAGGCCAAGCTGTGCTGCTGTTGCTGCTGCTGTGGCTCAGCTAATGCTCAGACCCACGATAGGGTGGCGCTTCCTATATTCTATTAACCTACATTTTCAACCCTTAATTACTTAAATCTCCAAAGTCTACACTGAAAAGAAACGTTCATCCTTAATGAATTCTCTGTTTGCTCTAGTTCTGTGAATCCATTTTAAAACTGTCTAAATTAGTGGTTGATAAGCTTTGTCAGTATTATTTATAGAAGTGCTTTCAAGCTTGTTTTTTAGAGACAGGGAATTGGTTTAAAGACGCACGCGGGGCAGGGACGGGTCCGGAAGCTTCTTGGTTAATTTGAAGTTATAATGTTGCCTTGACGTAAGTACCATGGAGTGGGAGTATATAGGTCATGGAGTTAAAACTCATGGCAGAAACTTTCCTGTACAGCATAAATTAAGATGCACCATCAAAAGATCTTCCATCTATGCAAAAATAAATCTTAATTATCCCAGATAAGAACACTGTGACCAGGAAGTGGCCCTTTGACCTTAGACCTGGCGATGTACACACTTAACCAATTACTGAGTTAGTGCTAGTCATGATTTAACTCAGTGTTTTTTTTTTTCAATATAATATATTTTTTACTGAGCCACGTAACATTTATTAAACTAAAAAACATCAAATTAGAAAATACACACTTGGCCAATCAAATGTGTACAAGGAGCTACTTTAATGGACAGTAACCATTGAATTTGTAAATTGAATGTTTAGCTTGTCTCATGTCCCATCCACTGACATGGAGGAGGGATTTTGTAGGAGGGACTGTCATCAGTCTGTGGCTTATTCAAGTGTAATGGGTGGGAGGAGGATCCAAAGAAATCACTTGGTTTGATGAAGGTTTGAGGCCCCATGTATAGGATTGCTGCCTCTTACCACAGAACTGCCCCAGAGTTAAGTGCCCCTGCACGTGCAACACATCAGTGCACACGAGTATATGTCCTAACCCCTAAGATTACATTGTAAGATTCCACATGGATAAGTTTGTGTGAAAATCAGCAGGACATTATAAAACTGAAATAGATGCTGTAATTCACTTTGACCAAATGAGCGCAGGCTTTATTGAGTTATTTTGGAAATGTACTATCTGCACGGTTTTGGGCCTCATCCAAAGGCTCCACAGTGAGGAGACTGACAGAATGTCAGAGGGAGATTGTTTGTGCTTGATTCCTCTTGTCTTGACACGCTGCAGGATCGAAACCACAGACCCTGTCGCCCAGAGTACAAATGTTGATGCGATGACATCACTCAGCCTCATGCCAATGTCTCAGTATGTTAAGCCTATAGCTTTCATTCATTTTGTGACTCTATTTAGCTGCAACTAACAACTATTTTATCCACAGTTATTGTTTGGTCCATTTTTAGATAAATAGATGAATCACATAAGAACAGAACAGGGACGTTATTATTTTCTGATAGTGATGCTACACATACATTTGTATGTAGTAGTTTTTTTTTTAAATGCATCACAGTTCCTATGCCTTGACCTTAAAAAAACTCAGTACAAGCTCATTAACTTGACTCTCCTCACTTCATAAAGTTCCCTAGAAACGGTCTGAAGTTCATGCTGCCTGTTTATTGCTGCCTTGTAAGAGGCCCTCAGCAACCCGTTACGTAATCGTCCCAGGCAATTATACATGAAAGTCAAGAGAATAAAGCTCAGCCGAAGACTACTTTATTTTCCCATCATGGACTTGTAGCTAGTTTTATTATCTAACACGTCCCATTTTCCTGTTTGAAATTCCACTATCCAACTCTTTGCTCCATGTTATCATCAAGTTCATTACTCAATACCATTCCTCTCCCGCATGCCCAGGGGAGCCAGATTATCAGATTGCTCATTATTAACTCAGTCAACCTCACCTTTTGACATTGTTGCCAACATCCTGTCATGACTCCACCCAGATTGAGACTAATAATGACCAAGCAGGGGGTTGAGGTTTCCAGTCTGTAATCAGGCATTAGGCTTAGATGGAGTCTACTAAAGTCTAATCTGTTTTATTTCAGTGAACTATTCCTCTGTAAAAGATGGAAAAAGATCTTGTCGGCCTGTGTAGTATATACATTCCTTTGTAGCCAAATAGAGCTTCAACAATTTGTTTTCGAATGCCAAAAAATTATTTTTCACATAAAAAAAATCATGACAGTTCCTCTTTTTTTGTTGTAGCTGCTGGGTGTAAAACATCACATGTACTCATACTAATTGTGCATATCTGAGACACAACAGATGGTCATTCGCAGTCCATTAGAAAGTAGATATTCTAGCCCTATTTTTAGCTTGAACCCTGGAGTGATTTTCACAGTGGATTATGAATACCATTTCTACGCTGTGGTATCCGTGGTATTTCAGTGGTGTGCAGTATAGATCAATGTACAATAGTTCTTGAGGCTGCCGCTGAGCAATAAGGTGACGACTGTTTATGGAAGATTGAACGTTTATTGTTTATTCAATGATTATTTTCTTATTCACTTTACTTGGGTTCTGATTTAATTTTCTTCTGTGCTTCTGACAATCCCAAACATTGATCTCTGCTTCATCCACTGTTCAGCTCTTCCCAGCTGTGCCCTACTTTCCACGCTGCTCATGTGCTGTGTCTGCGTTTATAATTCCAACCAGAAAAGAGTCTCTGGGACACATCCAGTGCATTTTGAGGCCTTACTGTGAAGTTTTCCGATTCTTACAACTGTCAGAAATGTCATCTGGTCTTTGTGTTGGGAACAAATCTCTTTTTTGCATCACTCGTACTTCATTCACATCTGTTCATCTATCAGTCGAGATGTAAAAGCTCAGTTATAGTAGTTGAATAAGCATGTCGACATGTGTGCGACGTAAGGCCAGTCAAATCAATATCACAAAGCACTTCATTGTTCTTGTGTATCAGTGAGCAGTGGGTGGATGGGTTTTAGCCTCCTTGCTTCACCTGCCATGTTGGTTGTTGCCACGTTCAACAGTTCAAACCATGTGTGGGATGGACCTTGTTGTCAGCACAACGCAGGTGTTACAGCTATTATTTTTTCCCCCTCCATTAATAGACTGGAAAAGGTTCATTGACCTAAGTCACATGTTAGGTAGTATGACAGATTACTTTTATAGATTACATTTTCTTGCAGCTTACCCGTCCCTCCTTTCTAAATGACTCAATGTAATTCAGAAGTAGTTGTCTGTCTACTACTTGTGGGATGAGGGGTACAGCTTCGATGGCACAAAAGGCACAAAACGTTTAACACAACATCAGAGTTTAAAGCTTACTGGAATCTGTTGAGTTGGTCAACATCTTGGTTCACTTTGTGGCCATTCTGTATATTCACATGGCGCAAGATGGTCATGACAGGACACCGCAAAGGAGGCTGAGGCAGAAACAAACAATACTGAGCCCTAAAGTTTGTCGGATCATAACTTTATACCCCTCTACATTACTGGGATGGATCAAGTGTAAGTACAAACATGCAGAACAGAATAAAGCCATGAGAACATCCCAACCAGTAAGGGAACCATAACGATTCGGGTCTCGACAACATCGTGGGGAAAAGGAATTCCTAAGTTTATCTCTGTATCTAACAGGATAATGTTTGTGAGGCCGTCTGCCAGCTGAAGCTCCCAGTAAGAGTTTGTTGGCTTCAAAAAACAAGATTATCCACGTGTGGAGCGGACTAGTCCGAGACCTGACTTTAACCCGGTGACGGTGCTTTAATTGAGTGGTTCACCAGACATTCTAACGACATGGCCTAGTAAGAAAAGTCCAAATTCATGCAGAGTGCTGAGGGCAACTGGAAATGCTTGTTCTTTTGTCATTTGAGCCAAAGTTGGTTTTGAATGGTCATTTAATCTTTTTCTTTGATCCTCCACTCTGAAATTCAAAGGGATTCATTACATTTAGTCAAACTGTTTGTGCAGTTGGAGTTGGAACAGAAAGTGAGTGTGTGTCAGTTCTTGGGTGAAGATAGGGTCACACTTACTGATCACTTTAAAACAGAAAACCAGATTATTCCACGGGTGTCACATTCCTTTTTCTCGCCACAGCAGCTACATACCTAAAGATGATTCCTCTCCTCAGTGGGACATTCTTCTGAAAAAGATAACACGTTGGATGAGTTGCATCTCATTATCAGTGGTCCTAATCATCAACAAAGAGCTATCCCTCTGTCCTTCAGCGGTTGTTAAAGTGTGCCTCAGTAACGCACTAGTACTTTGATTTACAAGCGACTGTGTCTAACTCTATCTTAGAATGCAATTTCTGTCAAATGAAGAACGTGTCCTCGTTAAGTTTGCAGAGATAAATGTGATCAATACGAAGAAAATGTGCTCGTCACCTATTTATTTCATGTGCTCGATGTTTTCGAACAACGCAGGTCTACAGTACCTTCTCCAATGAGGAGTACGACCGACGAAACGATGACGTGGATCCAGTCGCAGCTTCCGCAGAGTATGAGCTGGAGAAAAGAGTGGAGAAGATGGATGTGTTTCCTGTGGAGATTGAGAAAGGTGAGTTTAGTGAGGTATCCTAAGCAACCAGCGAGGAACACAAGTCACTGTAGTCCACATAAGCTTGAACGTTTTCCAATGCACTCTGATCTTAATCTCAGCATTTCTACGTGGTGTAGATTGATTTTGGTGTGAAATTTAGCCTGTACAAAGTTTTCTTCCAACCAATCCTGATAAACACGTATTGCTCTGCATCAGGGGACAATGGACTGGGAATCAGTATCATAGGAATGGGAGTCGGAGCCGACCAAGGTCTGGAAAAGCTGGGCATTTTTGTGAAAACCATTACAGAGCGCGGAGCGGCGGAGAAAGATGGACGGTGAGTTATAACATCGAAACCTTGACGTTTTTCTCACTGACTCACTGACTTATACCAGCAATCTATTGTTAACAAAGGTTCCTGCCGAAAAAGTCTTATTGATTAAGTGAAAAAAATCTCTCAGAGAAAAAGAAAATAAGAAAGCTATTGTCTAGAATGTTCAAGATGTGAATGTGGTTTTGTAGGGATAACATTTTCATTTCATTTGCCTCCTCACTCTGTTGTAATGAAAGCAAAATTGTTCCGATATACATTTGCTTGTTTCAACACTCAAACCATTGGTCTATGTAAAATTGGTGTGGGATGTAAGTCTGGGTTGTATGTAAGAAGTCTTAAATGAAAGATGCCTGAATGTGCAGTAACCCTGGTATCCAAATAGAAACCTGGAACACACTAAGTGTTCACTGCAACGTCATTGTTTTTAAGGTCTCTCTTGGAATCCCTCAACCCCCCATTGAACACAGTCATTTGTTTTCATCTTCATGACAACAATTAGGAAAATGGTCTCGGTACCTCGGCGGTTTTATGTCTTTAACTCCTTTCACTCCTTTGATGGCTCACATAACTCCTGTGGAAAGGCTTCGAAACCCCTCTTTGATCTCACATTTCTGTCTCTCTAGGATACAGGTGAATGACCAGATAGTGGAAGTAGATGGCGTCAGTCTTGTGGGCGTTACTCAACTGTTTGCAGCTACAGTTCTGAAGAACACCAAAGGCACAGTGAAGTAAGTCCTAACCTGTCTATGAATAAAGCCATTGAACAAGCCTCTGTTATCTATCTGTCTGTTTCACATATGATGTAATGTGGCATCATGTTAATGATTTGTAATTGTGAATTGAAAGAAACAGACATCACAGTGTCGGGCCTAAACCGCTTCACCAAAATTTGCATTTCCCCCTGGCAAGCAAGCATGATATGACAGAGTTTGTTATGTGCAAGTATTCGCATAAAATAATGCTGTTAAATTGCATTCTTGAAATAAAAACAGATTCCTAATTGGACGGGAGAAGCCAGGGACACAAAGTGAGGTGGCGCGCCTCATAAGTGAGACACTGGAGCAGGAGAAACATCAGCAGCAGCAGCAGCAGCAGCAGCAGCACCTGGATGATCCATATGAACACTCCACAGAGGAGGTGAGTGCAGTAGACACCTGCCATTATGCAAAGCATGCGCTATATGGAAATGATGGAAGAGTTGGTCAATAACACCCTGTGAAAGTTCACATCAGTACAGTTGTGAAACTTTTTATATGATACCCTAAACCCACAGCTGATAATCAGTCATATGAGGTGGCTCATGTGTGTCTGATGTTACAAGAAGCCTTAATGATTAACTCAGACATATTTCTACAGTGGTAATTACAGCTTGGATGCTCAGCCGCTACGAGTCCAGTCCCACCTAACTCAGTGAGGAAACAAGGATCTGGCTCTGACTAAGCCACGTGACCCCATTCTGCTGTGTTGAAAAGGCTTAAGAAAGTTGCTCGCTGTCTCCTGGAGTTGTGAAATGTTTGTTTTGCAAAGTTCAAGTAGCCACAAGCCTCCATGTTTAATGATGGAGAGATTTAAACTGAGACTGGAGTCCTGGAGTTTCGACTGAAACGCATTCATGTATTTGGGGTGTGGAGTTTTGCAGAAGGTTATATCTGCTTAGAAATACGTGTAATGGAGATGCTATGGCCTTAACTCTCAGGGCTCCTCTGCAGCCAACTTTAAGTCCTGATTGGCCAAGAGCCTTGAGTTGATCCTGAAAAGCTAAACGCCCAGAATCTTCCCTTGTCCTTCTGCATTCCTCTCGATGGTTGCCGCAGCTGTGAGATTGTCAATAAATGCCACTTTGCCAGTTCTGTTGGCAGCAACCAGCAGTGTTTGACAGATGAGGTGATGACATTGGGTCATGAGCATGTTTTTCCCTGCACGTTCCTCTCTCCATTATTTTGTTAGAGGTTGGCGTTGTTCTGTCAAAGCAAGGGCAAAGTGTGGGTTACTCAGCTGCAACATGGAACTTCACGAGATATCGCACATAATGTACTTTTACTGACAACCTCAAATGTTGAGTGTAAGTATCAGTAATGTGGTTTTGATGTATTGATTAGAATGTCCCCTCTGGCGAGTGTTGGTTGGCATCTCTGGGCGTGATGTTGACACATGCAGGGCAGGTTCCTGGGCATGTGGGGTGTGTTATTGTTTGCCAAGTGACGCCACGTGTGATGTCATAATCCAGGAGGAGCGATACGAGGACCAGGACGGAGCCGATGACAGAATTCTGGGCTCCAACTTCTCTCCAGGCCGGAGCGTTGAGGTCTTTGAGCTGCCAGACTCAGAGGTCTTGTTTCTGCCGACAAACATGGACAGCTCCCAGATGGCCTTTAAGTTCAAAGAGGTATCACTCTCACTGTGACTATCGGTGCTGTAATCTCTAATGTAACAACAAAGCTTCAAAAGCATACAGTGTTGGGTGTGACCACATTAATTTTCCTTCTTTTCTTCCACAGCTGCAGCTCAAACACAGCATTGCAGCTGCTGAAGTCAGTCAACAAAAGGAAAAGGTACCATTGTTTTAAGTGATTGATTTTAAAGGTTTGATATGCAGGATTTACTAAGGGTTTCAAGAAAAAACAGTGTTTAGACACATAAAAGATTCTGCTCTCTGTCAGTAATTTGTTGCTCCCTTTTTATTTTGTTGTGTACATGTAAAGTTCCTACAACAGTCTAGTTTGCAATGTAAGTTGCATGTTGAGCCAGGTGAGGATGAGCCAACTTTGACTGGTGTGTCATCAATCAACTAATCCTGCATACTGTACTTTTATTACAATAAACAGCTCTTGCTGTCTCAGGGAACCCGTTAAATGGATTCAGTTGAACCTGTCACAAAGTTAACTCGACATCTCTCTTCAGCTGAGGGCATTGGAGGAGGACAGGTCTTTGTGGGAAGCCAGAGAGTCTGCGCTGGAGCAGAAGATTGAGGACAGCAACGCGAAGATCCTGAAGCTGGAGAGTTACTGGCTGGAAGCCCAGTCGCTGTGTAAGAACGTGAACGAACAATTAGCCGAGACTCAGGCCCAGTACGAGAACCTGGACAAGAAGTACAACAAGGCCAAGAAGCTGCTCAAGGATTACCAGCAGAAGTGAGTGTGTTCTCTGTCGTGGTTCTCTGACCGGGCGGAAACGCGGCTGGGATGGGCAGTAGCTCGGTCAGTAAGGACGTAAGCTTGTAACCGGAGGGTCGCCGGTTCAAGTCCCGCACGGGCTAAACGTGGAGGTTGGACTGGTACTTGGAGAGGTGCCAGCCCCTCCTCCTGGGCACTGCCGACGTGCCCTTGAGCAAGGCTCCAAACCACCAACTGCTCGGCGTGCCTGTATATGGCAGCCCCCTCACTCTAACATCTCTCCCTCAGAGCATGTATTGTGATTGTGTGTGTATATAACTGCATGTACATCATGTAAAACAAAACAAAAAACAAAGCATGTAAAAAAAAAAAAAAATTTGAATATCCCGTTCATGGGGACTAATATATGCAATCTTAATCTTAACTTGGCATGACACATGGAGGGCTAACCTAGGGCTTTCAGTTCTCTTTGAAGTTGAATATGTGTTTGAATGTGGGGGGGGGGGGTCGTAAAGAAAGTATCGAATATCTGTCAGTGGATTCAAGTGAATTGGTGATAGACCCCAAAA
>JAFBJT010106535.1:0-16955 GCA_016785325.1 Chascanopsetta lugubris
TCCCCAAGCAAACATATTCCCTCCTTTCCACTCTTCAACCTCATCTGTCACAGACACTGAGGCTTCACCTCCTCCCGCACCACCACCACCACCACCTGATGCACACACACACACACACACACACACACACACACACACACACACACACACACATGCCATATGTAGGCACACAATGGCTGTCTAAATGGCACCTATTGAATCTGTCACAGTTCCCAGCTCATGCACACACACTCTGACAGGCATGGCGATATCAAACCATATTCCTCATGACTGCCATCATGGAGGAGGAGGAGGAGGAGGAGGAGAAATAACTTTGCCTAAACTCGACCAGCATGTGAACAAAGAGGGAGATTTATCAGTTTGGGTGTGTGAGGGGGGCTTACCTGGGAGGGGGGGGGCTTACCTGGGAGGGGGGGGGGTCTTACCTTGGAGAGCTTACCTGTCAATCCTTTTATTTTAGCCAATTTCTGCAGCACTATGACCCATACTATAATCAACCACAGGGGGCCATTGAAATGAATTGGTTATATTTATGGAGAGCCGGCACTGCGACTCATACTATTTTCAACCACCAGGGGGCCATTGAAATAAATTGGCTTTGATAGTGGAATGCAGGCACTATGACCCGTACTTAATCAACCACTGGGGGGGCATTGAAATTAATTGGCTATAATTGTGGAAAGGAAGCACTGTGACCCATACTATGTTCAACCACCAGGGGCCATTGAAATTAAATGACTTAGTTTGTGGAAAGGAAGCAGTGTGACCCATACTAACGTCAACCACTAGGGGGGCATTGGAATAAATTGGGTTTAATTGTGGAAAGGAGGCACAACGACCCTTACTATAATCAACCACTAGGGGGCCAATAAATTGAATTGGCTTTATATGAGGAAAGGAGGCACTATGACCCATACTGTAATCAACCACTAGGGGGCCATTTCAATGAATTGGCATTATATGTGGGATGGGGGCACTATGACCCATACTATTTTCAACCACTAGGGGGCCATTGAAATGCCAGTCACAGAGTTTAACGGTTAGTGCATCATCGTTAGTACGGAAAGTGCATCATCAAATGGAAGTTTAAAAGTCAAGTACATCGGTGAAGTCGGCACACCTTTACCAGGTGTGCAGGGGATCATGGGGGATGATGAACAGGTGGGTTGTGTCTGGTGAGTGTGTTATCAGCGCGACACGGCGAACGGAGTTTCTCCCCCCCCCCCCACTCCCTGGTTCTGTGTCACAGCCTGGCTCTCCGGGGCGTCCCTTAGACTCATTATTGCTTGTGCATACCTCACCAGTTTTTCGACGTGAATCCAGCGTTTCTCGTCACCGCTGGAGAGCGGCGGTGTGCATAGGTTACAGCTAATGGGCTACGGGGGGTGGGGGTGGGGGGGACCTGTGTCGCGCGCCCCTAACGGAAGCAGGTAAAAAGGCCAGTTGTATTTTCAGGAAAACTTTCAACAGATCATTATTTATTTGAAACTGTAACTGAAATCAGGCCGCCGTCGCGTCAGCGCAAAGTTACTGCTGCTCCTCGTCGTGTTCGTCAGCCGGTTTTTGTCGTTCACTCGTGACACGAGTTGGACTTTTAAAGCACTTTGATGTGTTCATTCTGTTTGAAGCCCCGCTGCTACTTCTCCAACAGTCACGTCTTTAAATAGAGTTGTTATTTAACAAATTCCTCCCTGCCGAAGAGAAGGGAGTGAGCTGAGAAGTGCTGCAGGTGGAGGAGCTGGAGTTTGTTTTTCTTTTGTTTTTTTTGAATAATTCACACGCAGAGTACAGGCAAAGCGAAAAAGTTCTCTTGTAGGTGAATTAATTGCTGCTGGGAGTTCATGTGATCACACTATAAGTAAAATGTTTTATCAGCATTACTTTATTTGAAATTGAATTGAATTGAATTGAAATACTTTATTTAATCCCTTGGGAAATTCAGCGCCATGTGATCACACTATAAGTAAAATGTTTTATCAGCGTTACTTTATGTGCTAAGTGAACCGTCATTATCATAACCTGCCTCTTAGGACATTATAAATCCTCTAAGACAAGACAAAAAAATAATTGTATTGGTATTGTCTGTGAAAATAATGTGCCAACTTCAAATTTCAATTAAGTCTATTTTATTTAGCAATTTAGATAGATTTTGCTTCATCAAAAGTTAAACAAACTTTTGTTACCAATTTTACCAGTTTTATTAGATAGTCAAGATTAAATGTCTTTACCAATCAAATACTTTCTAATTGTATTCTTCGTGTTGCATGGTTAATTAAGATATATTCAAGAAAAAAACAAATAATGACTATCTAAAAAAAAAAAGTATCAATTTGTGTGTTTTCGGCTGAAGTATTTTTCGACGAAGTTTCACCGCACCAGGGATTGTTTTTGTTTTTTTAAGTTTAGATTTTAATTGTACTATTCCTACTGTGGTTAATGAAAACCATTGTTACATTCAGGTGAATATACACTTAAACATCAGTATGATGATTTCATATTTCATCTCTGCCTGAAAATGTCGATAATTCGACCCAAATCTTAGATACCGCACCTTTAACTTGCCTCTCTTTCCCTAAAACAGTCCCTGGGACTCTATGGGAGCATGTGTCTGTATATTCCTGTACCCCACATCCCCACGTACGTAGAAAAAAAACGCTGACACCATCATGACACCGCTATTCATTTCCAGCTCCTCTCTGCTTCATCTTCCTCTCATTTGACTCTCTAAACTCATCCGGGGCCCTCATTCCATTTGCTTTCAAGCTCCATCGACCTCACCGCCGCCAGACGTTGTTGTCATTTTGAACCCGTGGCTGTGTAATCCATCAGTGGGAGGAGCCGTGTCGGTGCCATTTGAAGATATGACTTCTCTGTCCCTCCGAGGCCACACCTTTATGGGGCCGACAATACGTTGGCGAGATAAGGGCTGAAACAATGCGGTCAGGACACTGTTTGTTGTTGTTTTTTTTTTGGGGGGGGGGGGGGGGGGGGGGGGGGGGGGGCCGGTGGGGGGGGGGGGGGGATGGACAGCCGTGCTTCAGACGAACCGCCGGGTATTGCTCAGATAGCGCGACACATCTTCATATCAACAGCTTGTGACCTTTCCGAAAGCCAGAGCGAGGGGTCTTTGTTCAAATCAGTGTGACAGCAGAAATGGCCGCCGCCGCCGCCGCCGCCGCCGCCGCGTTGCATAAAGCCCAGAAGTGATGACGGCAGGGAAACGGCCGTGTCATGGCTTTCAGACGAGTCCTCCCCCATCTGCGCGTCTCGCCTCCTGCAGGACTTGGATTGTGTTAACGCGTGTGTGTCTTGTGAAGTCGGCGATCACTGAAAGTAGTTGGTAACAAATGTGGTAATCAGGTTCGTATTGATGCACGACATATGTCGTCCTACAGGGGGCGGTAGATGCACCACTCATTGGAGCATGGGGTGAAATAGCAATGTTGAACGGGTACAGTTACTCTGTTTTGAATGAGCGCCGTTGTTTTTCAACGAAACAGCTTGACATGATACTTTTTATCTTTTGCATCCGATACATCTGTTTTTGAAAGATATATTGATATTCCACAGATTAATTGATTATCAGCAGTTTGAGTTGTACTGACCATATTGACCAGTAGATGGCAGGGTGTGGCATATAACTTCGGTTTTCGTAAAATCGATTGAACAGCGCAGTTTAGCTCGTCGGTAAAAGTTTGTCAGTCTCATTGCTCAAGCTGACATTTTTGTTTTCATTTCATTCGTACGGCATTTTTCGGGTTTCCTACTTTCATGCTGCGGCGAAAACGTCGACGCTAGCTGCAACATTTCCCACAATTTCCCTCCACATCAACACGTCAGTTGACGGAGACATTTTGTGAATATTTCCCCAGAGTAAAATGATCCAAAAATATCATGTCATATATCAGACAACAGTACAGAGAGAGCTACAGCACCCCCTACTGGCATGGAGCTGCAACGTAAATGGGACTTTTTTTTGCAGCCATAGACACGACACATGATACAGACAATAATGCAGCCTGACTTCCAGTGTCCCAGTGTTCTGGGCCCCTCTGGAAACTTTAGACTCAGTGCGCAGCGCCCTCTTCCTCCTCCTCTTCCTCCTCCTCCTCTTCCTCCACAGGTGGAGAAAAAAAAAGTCTATATTAAAATTCATGTGGAGTCTGTTGTGGCAGAATGTCCCATCCTAATCTCTCTGCTGCTGCATTTTCTCTCTTTCCATCCATCTTTTTCACTTCCAATCTCACAGACTAACATGGCCTTTCTCTCCTTTTTATTACTGCCTCTCCCTCCCTCCCTCTCTCTCTCTCCCTCTCTCTCTCTCTCTCTCTCTGTCTGTTTGGGTTTCTCCCTCCTTCGCTCCCTTCGGCCCCACTCTCCCCCTCCCCTCCCCTCCCTCCTCCTCTGTACCGCACCACACCTATATCACTCATTTTCTTCGCCCAGATCATCTCCCCGCGTCTCCCAATGTTCCGTCCTGTCTGACATCACTCGTTTTTTTCCCCTCCCTCTTTCTTTCTTCACCACGGGCCCCGTCGCTGTCATCCTGGTAGTAGCGGTGGCGGCGGCGGTGGCGGCGGCTGCGGCAGCAGCTCATTGCCATGCTCAGGAGCAGGCGCGAGGTCCAGGGAGAGGGATTTTAGAGAGACGATGTGCTCTCTGACAGAACAGGAACAGGTTCGGTTGATGGAGAATTAACCCAGCAGAGCTTTTGTCTCTCTCTCTCTCTCTCCTCTCTCTCTCTCTATCTGCTGGGTCACAAGCAGACAACTGTGACACACTAGTCAAGGTGCGAGTGCAAAGACAGTGGTGCTGCTTTCGCAGGGGGAGTATTCTCGGGAATCAGATCTCACTATCTTTGTTTTGTCGCTCATTCCTCACTTTCGTATCCCATTCGTGGGGCGACATGCAGAGGCTTGTTATAAAACACATGCATCACATGATGAAGGACGCTGAGGGACTTACAGATGCGGTGTGGACGATCTGGTGGCATCCAGTGAAGCTGCGTGTTGCATCCATCACCTCCCCCTCAGCCTTCTCAACATGCAGGAGAACCTATGGTCGACTTCAGCTGATGTTTAATATGTCCACTCAGGGCTACTGTAAAAACGTGGCGGCCCCCGTGGAGAGGACCCCTCTCCTCATGTAAATACACATGGGCTCATTCAAGGGTAATGGGAAATAAGTCAAACATTTAGGTGATTCTAAATTCACGAAGATGTCAGTTTGAAATTGTTTTGCAGGATTTTTAGAACATGACCAAAATCGTACACACTGCACCTTTAAAGCTAATGCCCAACTGTGAAACCCTCCCGCCTGGGGTTATCAGTGTTGGGCCGTGAGGTCACATATTTACCCATATGGGAGTGGAACAACTTGCAGTTCACAGGGTGGCCACTTGGGGCTGCGTCAATCCCCACAGACTCGCCACTTACTGTTATTCTATTGAGGTTTGACCCGGCACGTTCTGTGGATGCTGCAACGGCACCATGCCCCCCACCCCCACCCCCACCCCCCCCAGCCCCCTCTCTCCCTCCCTCTCTCTCTCTCCCTCTCTCTCTCTCTCTCTCTCTGTCTGTTTGGGTTTCTCCCTCCTTCGCTCCCTTCGGCCCCACTCTCCCCCTCCCCTCCCCTCCCTCCTCCTCTGTACCGCACCACACCTATATCACTCATTTTCTTCGCCCAGATCATCTCCCCGCGTCTCCCAATGTTCCGTCCTGTCTGACATCACTCGTTTTTTTCCCCTCCCTCTTTCTTTCTTCACCACGGGCCCCGTCGCTGTCATCCTGGTAGTAGCGGTGGCGGCAGCGGTGGCGGCGGCTGCGGCAGCAGCTCATTGCCATGCTCAGGAGCAGGCGCGAGGTCCAGGGAGAGGGATTTTAGAGAGACGATGTGCTCTCTGACAGAACAGGAACAGGTTCGGTTGATGGAGAATTAACCCAGCAGAGCTTTTGTCTCTCTCTCTCTCTCTCTCTCCTCTCTCTCTCTCTATCTGCTGGGTCACAAGCAGACAACTGTGACACACTAGTCAAGGTGCGAGTGCAAAGACAGTGGTGCTGCTTTCGCAGGGGGAGTATTCTCGGGAATCAGATCTCACTATCTTTGTTTTGTCGCTCATTCCTCACTTTCGTATCCCACTCGTGGGGCGACATGCAGAGGCTTGTTATAAAACACATGCATCACATGATGAAGGACGCTGAGGGACTTACAGATGCGGTGTGGACGATCTGGTGGCATCCAGTGAAGCTGCGTGTTGCATCCATCACCTCACCCTCAGCCTTCTCAACATGCAGGAGAACCTATGGTCGACTTCAGCTGTCATCAATGCTCAAAAGATGTTTAATATGTCCACTCAGGGCTACTGTAAAAACGTGGCGGCCCCCGTGGAGAGGACCCCTCTCCTCATGTAAATACACATGGGCTCATTCAAGGGTAATGGGAAATAAGTCAAACATTTAGGTGATTCTAAATTCACGAAGATGTCAGTTTGAAATTGTTTTGCAGGATTTTTAGAAAATGACCAAAATCGTACACACTGCACCTTTAAAGCTAATGCCCAACTGTGAAACCCTCCCGCCTGGGGTTATCAGTATTGGGCCGTGAGGTCACATATTTACCCATATGGGAGTGGAACAACTTGCAGTTCACAGGGTGGCCACTTGGGGCTGCGTCAATCCCCACAGACTCGCCACTTACTGTTATTCTATTGAGGTTTGACCCGGCACGTTCTGTGGATGCTGCAACGGCACCATGCCCCCCACCCCGACCCCCCACCCCCCGAGGTGCTCTGCCTGTTTTGGTTGAACCAGGAAGTAGGAGGGGCAAGTCAACAAGTGAACTGCCCACTTTGAGCCTCATAACGCTGCATAAACCTTCGGGTGACATCATCGCTCCTTCTGTACACACAAGTGTCTGCCTCTACCCCTCTATTCCCCGGGTAGCCAGCAGTGAGGGGGTTAAGCTCAGCCGCCGGTGTCATGTGTTATTAATTTGTCTGACTGTCAGTGGAAACACACACATGTCTGTATTTATTTCGGTGCCCTCTCAGGCTCCATTAGAGGGTCAGGTTATTGCTTTTTGATTCTGTTTATTCCCGACCCGCCTTTCATTTCCGCTATCTTCACTCCGCAATATCACCTGGAAATAAATACACATCCCCCTCCGCCGTTGTCAAAAAAAAAAAAAAACAACATTTGACTGATTGATCTTTAAATAAATATATAAACTTTTGCATGTTATTGCTCCGGTGCGATGGAACGCTGTCGCCGAGGTGGATGGGCGAGGCCGCCGCAGAAATTGCCTGCTAATCCCGATACTGAGCGATCCAGTCGCTGGGCTTTATTGACATGTCGGCAGCGCCGTTCTCAAATATTGGAAAGTCCAATTTAGAGCCAATAAAGTAGGGTTAATTAAAGGTGCAGTGTGTAGAATCTGGTATTATATGATATTATATTCCTCAATGGTAATGGATTTACATCATCAAATTTAATGAATAATGATGATGATGATGATGATGATGATGATAATAATAATAATAACAATGTAGAAATGCTTTGATGATTTCTTCCATTCCCGTCTCCTCAGCGAAGAAACATCCTCATTCCTGCTCCTCCTCTCGCTCATTTCTCCAACTCCTCATCTTCTCTGTCATTTAACTTAAATCAGCTCTTTCATGTTGAGACTGTGAGAAGATCAAGAACACCAGCCTGTCGTTCTGTCTGTCTGTCTGTCTGTCTGTCTCACAGATACCAGCTGCTGAACAGGAGGGATCTTCTTAATTCCGCCTGTGCTTTCCAGCACAGGTCCTCCGTGCACTCGTACATCAGCTGTGAGGGAATGTGTTTAATATACTGTAAGTCAGTCACAATCTTGGATGAATGGATGGATGGATGGATGGATTCCAGGATGCCACATCTACAACATCCTATGTTACATTGATACGTGGGTTTGATGGATGGATGGATGGCTGGATGGATGGATGGATGGATGGATGAGTGGTTAGATGGATACAGAGATGGAGAGATGGTCAGGATGGATGGACGAGGGGACAGACAGTCGGAGGGATGGATAGGGGGATGAAAGATAGATGGACATAGATAGATAGATAGATAGATAGATATCTGGATGAGTGGACGGACGGACGGACGGACGGATTGATGGATAGACGAATAGATGGATCAGTGGACGGGGAGGTTGATGGATGGATAGAGAGATGGATGGACAAAAGTAGACCGATAGATGAGTGGATTGGCTGATGGGCCGATGGATAGATACATAGACACTGCGCATGGATCTTTGTTCTCAGCGGTGACACTGACAGGAAGTAGGAGGTGAACACAGGTGTCATTAATAACAGTGATAATGGCTCCGTTCCATCCAGGTCATAGTTAAGTTGTTAATGTCATCAGTGACGTGTGTTTGCCTGCTGCAGCGACTCATAGCACCGGATACGATATCATATAAACGACGACGACACGAGTGTCACGAGACAGTAAACGAATGCCAAAGCGGCCATGTTTGGAATGAATCTGACATCTGGTCCGACATCGCCATCATTGACGAAGCTCATGATCACTCATTGATTGAGAGGAGACTTGGTATTTTCACTTATTTGTTTATTTATTTATTTATCCGTCCGTCTATTCATTTATTTTTAACGACGGAAAGTAACAACGCTGGATTCATCCGCCACCGGAAAACAAGTGCGGAAAACACGGACGTGCGCTGTGTTTCTGTTTACACTGATCATTAGGGGCTGGGTCTCAGCGCTCGGGCTGGTGCCTCTTATAATCTTGCAGGATCTCACAAGAAAGCTGCCCAGCAGACAGTGCAAGAAGCAGAGTGGAGGAGGAGGAGGAGGAGGAGGAAGTAAGGGAGACGCAGTTAATAACAACTCTCAATATAATCCTGTCCCCAACCGATGCCTTTGGATAGAAGCCAGATAAGAAGGGACGGGAGTGAAATCAGCAGGGGGGGGGGGGGGGCGGCGGGTAAGGGGGGGGGGGGGGAACGATGTGTCACACTGTGTGGGGATAAATGTGGAAGCCTGTAAATAACAGCACAGTGCACGACTTAAACAGGCCCAGATAAGACGAGAGGGAGGAGGAAGAGGAGGAAGAGGAGGAAGAAAACGGAAGAAAGTGTTGGTGTGTGTGGTCACCAAAGACGATACCCCCCCCCCCCCCCCCCCCCCCCCCCCCCCCCCCCGCCCCCCCCCCCCCCCCCCCCCCCCCCCCCCCCCCCCCGGGCCCCCGTCACCAAAGACGATACCCCACCCCCCCACCACCACCTGCCCCCTCCCCCGGCCCGCCCCCCCACCACCCCTCTCCACCGTCCGCGCCGGGGCTGCAGAAGAAGTGAGACATGGGGGAGGATTGATACGTCGTAATGATGGCAGGAAGTCACGTGAGCTTTTTATGTTTTTTTTTTTTTTTTTTGGGTTGTTTTTGACCCAAAGAGGTGACGAGGAAAAGCCCCGGTGACGGTGAAGCCTGAAGTGACTTTGATTGACAGTGTGGGGTTTTTGTTTTTTTGTCCCGGAGGCGATAATTCTAAAGCCACAGGGGGGAAAACAAACTGTAAACAACCGGAGATAAACAACCAAGACCCGTCCTTTAGCATCCGCTAATGAGATTCTCGACCTGAGCTGAGACTGTATTTAGAGATGGACGTCGCCCATTGGTTTCTGCAGAGTGCTCGCGAGGCTCGTAGTGGCCGGTGCCTGACTCCTCCTACTTCCTTGTTCCTCTGAAAAAGTGATAAGAGGCGGAGCAAAGGGAGAGCTGGGGGCGGACCCATGATGGTGTCGCAGCACCCACAGAACTAGCCCGGTCGGCCCAGGTGTCACTCACGAGGCCACACCCTTAATTATGTACAATGTCAAAATAAAACACAAAATAAGCGAGTCGGCAAAAAATTCACTCACCCGCACGGTTGTCACGGGAACAAATGTGACCATTCCCGAAGTTTGTACCCGGCTTTGAACATTTCTCCCCCAAGGTTGATCATTTTAACGTGGGAGTCTGTGGGGAGTGACTCGCATTTGGAGCCAGCCTCAAGTGGCCACCCTTGGGAACTGCGAGCTCGTGTGTGCCTCATCCGTCGGCCCCGGGGGTTGCTACTTGGCTACTAGGGGGGTAAATATGTGACCTTATCGATATTGGTAACCATGTGATGTCGAACACAAATGCGAGGGACGGGCAACAAAGCAGCACCACTCTCCTCACGCTCGTGCGCCAGTCACAGGCTGACTCTCCCCAGAATGACGCCCATCTGCCGCCGCGGCCTCGCGCGCCCGATTTTAATGGCGCTAATGCAAAATCGATGACTCGTGGCTCTTGAGTGGCACAGGCGCAAACCGCCGTAAACCACCGAGGTGGCCGTCGCGGTAAATCACGGACAAACACGTTTGCTCTCAGCGGCGAGTGGAGGAGGCAGCTCGGGGGAGCGGCGGAATCAAACCCAACGTGCGCCTCCGTGTTCATTTGGAGAGTTGTTTGTTCCCGTGCTTGTTTGCCGCGGGCCTCTCTGTGGTTGTCTGCATGTTTGCATTATTGACTTACATGCGAGCTCATCAATGATTAACAGCTTCAGCAGCCTCGCCACAGGCTGGCATCACTGCCAGGCGCAATCTCACACACACAATAGCCCCACACGCCGTCTGTCTGCGGGGACGACTCGGCCTTAGATGTGTGGGGGGGAAAAAACAGACGTATTCTGTTTATTTCCTTGTTTCTCATCTTATTGTTTTCTTTTCTTTCTCTCTGCAGTCCCTAAAATATTCTGTCTTAGTCCATTTGTATGTTTTGTCTGCTCTGATTGGCCAGGTGAGCCGCCTCTGTTGTAATTAATTATGGATGTATCATGAGAGTTGTATTTAGTGTTTGGGGGCAGGGCCACAATTTTGTCCTTATGAAATTATCAGTATTGTCCCTTATCGTTTTTCTTCTTTTGATACTTACTAAAATAAACATGTATCTCTTTTGAAGTATATGTACATCATCATACTAGATAGTAATACACATCAAATTAGTTCATTTATTTCTTATTTAATTTATTTTTTATTTTTTATTTAATTTAGCTGAAACTACACTAGGCTCACGCCTTGTGAAAGCCACAGAAGTTGCAGTGCCACCGTTTGGCCACCACATCTCAAGCCCAGCACACTTCCTGTTTCCAAGCTCAGGGCTGTGAAGTGATTGTAAACAAATGCCGTGCATCCATTTCTATTGTGATGCACATTTGCTGTAACCATGGCAACTAAATACGTTCTCTTACCTTCTCCTGGACTTACATTTCAATATCTCACCACACTCTCGATGTTACACAATAGATTTGTGTTGTTATGGTGAGATTTATGCAAATGTGGGTCGTTGTGACGTCGTAGCGGTTTCGTTGTGTGTGTGTGTCGAAGTGGTGATGGAGCTTTCAGAGGAGCTCCGTCTCCCAGTCTCACTGCTCTCTAGAACTTTCAGAAACATGAAGATCCAAACTACACACTCTCTCCTACCACAGACAGCAGCAGGCCACCTTCAGCAGCTTCAAAAGTCCCCCCCCCCCCCCCCCCCCCCCCCCCAACCCCCAAGCTCCTTAATATTCCCCCCCCCCCCACACACACACACAAACACACATACGCTGTGTAATAACGACGGACACGTTTTTACAGGAAGCCGTCGCCCGGTATCAGCCAGACACTTTGTGAAAAAGGCATTAGTGTTTGATTAATAATGCATGAATTTGCTCAGGTTCCGCGGATTCCGTCAATAAATCAGAGGCGGACTTATATAACGTTAACCGTCGGCCGCTTTCTCTCCAACCTTTTATGGAAGTTCAGTCGCTGAGGGTAATGGGAGATAACAGATAGAGGCAGGAGCAGGCGCAAAGAGAAAAGAACCCAACGCCGTCTGACAGAAAAAAGTACGTCTTTCTCGCTACATTTTTTAATTTTATTTTTTTTTTGTGTGTGTGCCGTTATCTCTCATTTTCCAGGGCCGGAGAGGTATCAGACAGATTTTTTAATTGAATTAAATAATGGTCCAGCCGTGTCCAAGGTCATTGGGCTGGTGAGGACCTGGCCCTCACTTACACACAGGCCTATGGCGATATCACCGGATGGTTCAAAATATGGTTTGAACGCCACATGCGGCGACTCAACCGCTGGCAGGTTCAAACTAGCACGTTCCTATTCTCCCGTTAAGACAATTTCATCACGTCAAAGGTGCCATGTGTAGGATTTGGTGACATCTAGAGGTGAAGTTGCATTTTGTATCCATCACCTCACCCTCAACCTTCTGGGCATGTAGGAGAACCTATGGGCGACTTCAGTTGACATTACAACAAAACAAAACAAACGCATCGGGGTGATCGTATAAGAATGAAAATGTCGGTATGTAATAGTTTTGTAATATTTTTACAAGTGACAAAAATGTGCACAATTTTACATGCCGCACCTTTAAAGCCCCGAAGTTCTGAGGCAAACGCCACTTTCGCGAACGTTTGGGTCGTTTACTAAAATAAGCATGAAACAGTGGAATGCGCAGACTGAATTTGAAGATGGACGCCATGTCTTGATGCCATCTAAATGAGGCCAGATCCACCCAGATTCATGTGCCGTTGTCAATTGTCATAGTCCAATTTAAATCAACCAAAACAGACCAAAGTCTGGCGGGTTTGGCACCCGAGGCTGCTGCCAGTCAGCCACAGGTGGCGCCTTGCCATGTCATGTCATCCACAGTTATACATGCGCAGGCGATAGTGGCATTCAGTCAATCACACATGCGCCAGCTCGCTCGTGAAACCGCATTTAAATCTGCTAAATCCAGATTTTGAGTTGGATCCCAAACCAGACATACAGATTTAGCCGTATCGCTCCCCTATACATGACTTTTTTTTTATCTTCTTTTTTTTACAATTTCTGAATAAATTCTTGTGAAATACGTTTTTGTTTTTTTTAAGAATATCAACAACAATAGCAAAATAGCCGTAATGTTATTTTGGAGTTTAGAAATTTTGTTTTTTAATCAAATTGAATTAATTTTAGAATTTCTTTTGTTTCTTGTATTTAGTTTCTTTTAATTTTATCTGAATAGCCAAATACTTTCTAGCCCATAAAACACCATTATGATAAACTGACAAACCAATGTTTATTTTGTTATTTTTCCGTCATCCATGTCCTTTTTGCTCACAGAGTCGAGGTGCAGCGTAGAAGCCATACCTAGTCGAGCCTCCAGGGGGCGATCCGAATGATCCACCTTCAGTTTTGAGCGTTTTACGTACAGCTGGTCATCCAAACATGAATCGCGTCCAGGAGCATTTCGACCAAATGGGCCAATGATATCGACAAGTTCAAGAAAAACTGACGGGATGCGAAACCACTTGTTCCCATTCACTTCCATTCAAGTTGCTGTATGTTACTTAAGCGTTTATCCGCCATCGTCTCGCCTTATTAATATAAATAGATAGAAAACGGCCCCTTTGATGGCTCCTCCACCCGCACAGGAAACTCTGGAGACACCGTGAACTACTTTCACCTTTGTCTGCATTTGTTCTCCAATCAATTTCCTCTTCCTCCTCCTCCTCCTCCTCCTCCACCGGATCGGAAGTGGCCCCCTCTTTGATCCGCCTCTGTGAAAGCGATACTCTCCTGTAAATGGCGCAGCGACCGCAAAAGCCCCACGCCAGAGCCGCCCACCGACACCCTCGGCTTCGGGTCGCCCACACGCCGGCCGGACCGTCGTCTCACCCCCTTAACTTTGAACCCCACCCGATCGATGGCTCTAAGTGTAAAGTGGTCGATACTTTCAGGTATTTGCCCCCCCACCCCCACCCCCCATTTGATGCTGGCGGCGCCAAAAATACACACCGAGGCAGCGGAGGGGATCGGGTGGCCGCGTCCCGGAAAGACGCGCGGAAAGTGATGATTCATGAAAACAGATTAACTGTACAGTTTACAAGCCATATTGATTGATTTGTCCGCGCTCGGTTTTCATACTTCATTTTCCCTTTTGTTGCTGGCCCTCGCGTCTTCCTCGCTTCCCCCCTTCGCCCGCCCGCCCGCCCTCCTCCTCCTCCTCCCCCTCCCCCAGTCACGTCTGATTGGTGTGAGGGATCATCTGGGCCTCAGCATGGATGGATGCATGGGTCAATATCCATCTGAGGAGGATTGGAGCTCAAATGAGGGGCCGGGGTGATACCTGAGAGGGCAGACGCTCAAAGCCAAGTGAAGCACAAAGCTCTGAATGACCGGCCGCGGCAATTTGCAACTTGTGAATTTTGCCCGGCAGCTAAATTACAGTCACGGATTGATTTTTTTGTTTGTTTGTTTGTTTTTTCTCCTGCCTTGTTTATTCTTGTTTCGTGACCTTCTCTTCATGCCCGTCTCCTCTGGCTTTGTTGGACTCGATTGTGCTTTCCACGTCAAAGCTGCACATCAGCGGACGTCGCCCCGTCTCGTGTTCACACATCTGTTCCAGCGATTTCCAAATCTGAATCCAAAGTTAGTTTGATGTTCAGTAACATGTGAAGCGTGTTAATGGCATATGAATAATTACATTTTCCATCCGTGTTCGCAGATCCATAGATGGATCCATTTATTGTGCAAATGACTTTTTGCCTTTGATGCTTTGACCATCAAAGTCGTCCTCATGTGAAAGTCAAGTCTCCCACTGAAAGGAGTCGGTGTTGTTTCTTAGAGCTTCTAATGTCAAACATCAGAGTTCCCCTCTGAGGTCACACTCGTATTTTCCATTCGGCTGGTTTGTAAAATAATATTTTGATTTTTTTTTCTTCCTGGAATTATTTGATTGGTCATCAAAGTTGTGCTCCTAACTCCCAACAACCTCATCTTCGGGTTCCTGTTTTCAGATTAAATTATAATTCAATATTCAGTCAAACAGTTCTTTACTATCGTGACTTTATGTCATTTATAATCGTGAAATTGGAAATAAGTGTGCTCATCCTAACAGGTTTAACTGCAGTGTAGAGTCCTCATTACTTCCTTTACATTGAATAACACTGGACATGTAATTCATTATAGGGAGCGGGGAAAGTTTTCTAGTTTTCAAGGTCATCAGACTTTTAACGCAATTTGAAATTTAAACAGAAAAATTACAATTTTTAGACGATCCCTCAGATACTTTCCAAATCAGTTCATTCTAAAACCAGGTGTACAGTGAAACTGGTGTATCGTTAGAATAAGTTGTTAAATAAACCAGATTCTAACCAACATTGACCAGTGAGGTTTGAATCAAACATGTGCTATAAATAAACAACAACACACGGGGGAAGAAAAAGAAATAAAAATGGAGCTATACCCCCATAAATCAAATGAGGGGCTTAATTATATAATGAATCTCATCAGCAGGCACGGCACCAAACACTAAAATAGAATTGATTACAGAGCTAAGTGTGTGTAATTGATTCATATAATTGGACACAGATAATTATCAGCAGCCCAATTAAAGGGAGAGACAAACAAGTGATCTGGAGGGGGAGGAGCCATGTTTCCTGTCTCACTCCTGGACCCCGAATAATTCATGGGTTATCAGAGTGGTGGGCTGCAGAAGAGGAGGTCACCAGAGGGATGAAGGGGCGGCAGCACCCGCGGAGGTGTGTGTGTGTGTGTGGGGGGGGGGGGGGGGGGGGGGGGGGGGGGGGGGGGGGGGGGGGGGGGTTAGCTAGAGCAGTGTTTGTTCAGACACGGCTGACATGGTTTTGATCACATGGCCCCTTATGCACCACCCCCCGTCCCCCCGTCCCCCCCGTCCCCCCCCCAAACCTCTATACTTTACTGAGCCCGGGGGCACAGTGGGAATACGTGGCTGTGGCAGGTGAATCAGCGCCAGCATTTGTTTGCTCCACAGAAGCGAGAAGGGGGGGGGGGGGCGCGGACGCTCCGCTCAGCATGCAGACCGCCGGCTGCCCACAAAACATTTATTCATTCCAGGCGGGAGGAGGGACAGTCCCAGGAGGACTCCCTCCCCAGTCACTCCCAGTGTGTGTGTGTGTGTGTGTAGGTGTGTGTGTGTGTGTGTGTCAGTTGGCATGTTAAAGCACAAACACCTTGATTATTTCTTTTTGTCCGCGCTGCTCTGAAGGGAAGCAGTACAGAATGCAGCACGAGCACAGAACATTGTGTTTACAGCTCGCGCTTGTTGTTGTTGTTGTTGTTGTTGTTGTTGTTGTTGTCCCCTTAAAGGTACGTTACGTCTTTTTTTTTCAGCTTTCAGAACCTCAACACAAAATAGAAAATGGGTCCACACATCTGAACACAACGCATTTTATGGCCTACATCGAATACACTTACTTTAAAGTCAAACTTGATCCAAGTATTAGTTTCTGTAAGTTGTGAATATCCAGTTTCTCCCCGCGGCCTCTTTAAAAAAAAAAAGCAAACTCAAACGATCTCTGGCCTTTGCTCCAAAAATGTAAATAGAATACGTCCACAGAGCAGAGGGACATCAGGTGTGTGACACGCCACAGTGTTTATGCCTGTTCTCGATGAAGTATCAAAGCGCCGGCGTAAATCTTCTCCTTTGATAAATCTGAAGAAAATGGGAAAAGGAAAAAAAAAAAAAAAAAAACACCCTCCTCCGCTGAGACGGCGGACAGCTATTTAACCACCACTTAACCCCAGGTAACTCTCGCCCTATCAAAACCAAGCAGGAAAATTGGAGACGGGCGAGAATCACCGAGGGCAAGAGTGTCCCTCTGTAAGCAGATAAATAATGTACTCGGGCTCTGCTTTGGATTCATGGCACGAAGCCAGCGGATCAAATCCAATCACCTTTATTCTGCTTTCAGGAGGAAGTCCGTATCGGCCCCTGCCATCTCCAGCCCGTCTGATTAGATTCCCTTAGCATGGCTGCAGGGAGGTTGGGGGGAGGGGGGGGGGGTGTCAAAGGTCTGGGCTGGGGGCAGGTGAGGGGGGGGGGGGGGGGGGGGGAGGCAAACCCAAA
>JAFBJT010106535.1:19168-40153 GCA_016785325.1 Chascanopsetta lugubris
ATAATAACATGGCTATACGTATATATATATATATATATATATATATATATATACATATATATATATACATATATACATATATATATATATACATATATATATACTTATTTATATATGGATTTTGTCAGTATATATGTACCACCATGTTTTTACGGTAGCCCAGAATGGACAAATTACAACTGCGTTTTAGTTACAACAGTAAATGAAGGGTTAAGGTGCAATATGCCATCTCACCACTCAATGTCACTTGATGCTTCACCGCGCAACTTTAAAGAGGTTTTTGAAAAATAATTCAATAACCTCCAATAGGTCACATGACGCCCGATTTCCTTACATTCCAACCTCAATTACAATGTATTAAAATCTCTTTGTTGTCTGCTCAGTGAATATGGCAAACGAAAAAGAATTAGTGGACAGCTGATGGAAGGACGAGCCCAACGACTCCTCTGGTGCTAATCTAAACAGTAGCAGGTAATTAGCGAGTCTGAGTGTTGTTTCTTCAGGAGAGCAGCCGAGGGCCGCGAGGTGAGCGCTGCTCTGTCTGCGCCGCTCTCACTGGGCCTGTGTGGATTTTCCATGTCGGCTCCTTGTAACACAAAGACACTCCCCCCCACACACACACACACACTCTTCTGTTATCACCTAACAGAGCAACCCCCCAGGGTCGCAGGCACATCACAGCGTCCTGAAAAGACACTAAGTGTGAAAAAAACACTCAGGGCTCCTGGGACCCACACAGAGACTATTACATGTCGCATGATCAGTGTCTGCTTTAAGCGGTAAAACACCATCATAGACTTTGACAGATCCCAACACAACCCCCTGGATATCTCAACCTTTCACCTGCATTCGTATATTGCAATATTATCGGTTGTCATGGAAAGCAAAGTGTATTAAAATGACTCCCTACGACTGTAATCGTATTCGTAACGTCCATTTGCAGTCAGTTAAATTAAAGTTTTAAGGCTGCAATCGTTCAAATAAACAATTAGTCAATGAACAGCTTCAATCATAGAAACACATTTACCGATGTGGCTTATTTTATCTATAGTGTGCCACTTTACTGCAGTACTCAGGAAAATACAATCGATGTCTTGAAGTATTTTTAGAAGCTTAGCAAAATCAAACAATACATGCACGCTAAATGTTAGTTGTTACATTATTTCAATATAGCCCACTTCAGTCACTAGTAATGGCGGAGAGCCAATACACACACAAACATACACACATACAGACAAAAAATGGAGCTTAAAAAGACAGAATGTGATGCCAACACACACAAAATGTAAAGTATGGATCAAATGTTTGATGTGGAAAAAGCCATATGATATCAAAAAAATTAAAATAGACTTCCAACAATAGTGTTTCTAGCACGTTGCAAAATACCATGTAATTAAAAGCTCTTCATTAAATGAATCACACCTGATTGGCATGTTTGAAATAGACAGTGCGTTGCTTTCAATGGACTTGTTAATGCTGAGTGCACATCCTGTTGCTGCCAATGGTGTATTCTGAAGTGGACGTCAATCAATGCAATTCTTAATGGGTTTTCTCATCGGTTATTTTAAAAACATATATTTGTCAAATGCAGATGACGAGTCGGCTACCTGGACCCTACTTACACACACACATATATATAGAAACATCTCTATTTAGAATAATCGACAGTGTCTGTAGGCTATGTAGCCTACAGACATATTAAATGTCCTGTCGAGGCCTCATCTAGTATTTGGCCACTGTAGAAAAACGGTGGATCCATTGGCTAAATTCAGACGTAAACAAAATGCAGCGTATACTTTGTATGATACAAATGTGAGATTTTGAGACTTAAGTTGAAGATTTGGAGCGTGTCGGGGCGATGATACGCAAACGAAAACAAGACTATTGTGTTTAAATCCCACCCACAAATCTGTCGAAACTCTGCAGCCTTTTACATTATTTGTAGATATAACATCAGCTGTTTTTAAAACAATGAAAACAAAGATCCTGTGTCCCTGAGAAACCGGCGGCCGGCGATGAGGTAAACGCAACGTACAGTAGAAGAAAGTGCACACACAGATACTTTCTGTCTCCTGAAATGTTTGTGGGAAAATGCAGTGAGATAATTTCAATATCAAAGGCACATGTTCGCTTCATTTGCATGGAACAAGGGGGGGGTGGGGCAGAGAGGAGGTCCTCATCGCAATCACTCAAGACATGTTACTCGTGTAAGATCACATTTGTAGATATAACATCAGCTGTTTTTAAAACAATGAAAACAAAGATCCCGTGTCCCTGAGAAACCGGCGGCCGGCGATGAGGTAAACGCAACGTACAGTAGAAGAAAGTGCACACACAGATACTTTCCGTCTCCTGAAATGTTTGTGGGAAAATGCAGTGAGATCATTTCAATATCAAAGGCACATGTTCGCTTCATTTGCATGGAACAAGGGGGGGGTGGGGCAGAGAGGAGGTCCTCATCGCAATCACTCAAGACATGTTACTCGTGTAAGATCACATAATTAAAAAAGGCACAAATATCAGAACTTCTCGAAAAAAGATGTGATTGTGATTCCTTTTTATCCTTTGAACACTGGCCCTCCCCCTCCCCCCCTTGTTTTCATTATGTTGTGACAGTAAAGTGAAACATTATTTCATATTTAGTGATGAAACGGGCGAGAAACTCTCTCCCTCTCTCTCTCTCCCTCTCCCTCTCTCTCTCTGGGCTGCAGAAGCAAAACTGAGGAGACAGTGAGACTTTCAGAGAAATGTGCTGAAAGTGTCAGAGTATGGCAAAATTGCTTATTTTCACATTCAGCCACATCAAGCAGCTTTTTTTCTTTTTTCTTTTCTTCCTGGCTGTTTGTGGAGGCGCTTGCATATTCATGGCCCCGCCTGTTTTGAGAACCTGTCACTGACTGAGCCTGTTATATAGCCCCGGCTGCCTTTCTGCTCAGGATGGCTTCAGGAGGCAGAAAACACTCCATCAGACTTAACACTGTCCAGCTGACACGGTCAGGCAGTAAAACTGACAGCCAATGGGAGGGCGGCCCGGCAAATGAACCGGACATAATGAAGCGCCCACACCGGCGTGTGGGGCGGGGGGGGGGGGGGGGCGCCCCCTTCTGTCACGGGGGGGGGGGGGTCACCTTCTGTCACTGCATACGCTCTAAAAAATCACTGTACGCAAACATCACAAAGCACAATGCGTTTAAAGGTGCAGTAAGATTTCCGTCATTTTTGTCACTTCTAAAAACGATGACATGCCGACATTTTCATGAATTTGCAATCACTTAAATTGTATGTTTTCTACCCATTACCGTAAAAAGATATTTACATGAGTAGCAGGGCCTCGCTATGGGCCCGCCATTTGTCACATTTCTATCTTATTTTATTTTTTTGTCTTTTAATGGGTAGGAAAAAAATTACAAAGCAATTACTGACAGTTTCATAATCATCCAAATGTGTTCTTTTTCCCATTACCCTTAAATGAGAATATGTATGAGTAGTGGGTCCTTTCCACGGGGGCCGCCATGTTTTTACAGTCGCCCAAAGTGGACGCACTAAACATCTTTTGAGTTTTAATGACAACTGAAGTCGACCACAGGTTCTCCTGCATGTTCAGAGGGGTGAGGGTGAGGGTGAGGTGATGGCGACGACATGCAACTTCGCCACTAGACGTCATCAAACCTCACACACTGCACCTTTAACTGTCCATACATTCACACCCTTGCATCCTCCCACCTCTCTCCTTTGGCTGGGTTAAATCCGTCGAGAAAAAGAAAAAAAAAAAGCCCCAGCGTCGTGTTTGACCTGCCTCCCACTGAAAGTGCGGGGAGGAAGGAGGGAGGAGGCGGAGCCGCTGAGCGCCGGGGCTACCCGCTTCTCAGACTGAGAGCAACTATGGATTTACGACTTAAACTTGCCTAGTTATGAGGTCAATATCATATTGAGATGTATGGGAATGACCCCCCAGCCCCCTTCCCCCTCCTCCTCCTGCAAGGAGAGGACGGCTATACCTTCATAAGTCTGAGGGATTAATACATATAAAATGGTTTTTTTTCCGCTGTTTATGAAAGTTCTCATTGACAGCCAGCGTTCTCCCCCGTGGCTCGGCGAAACAGACGAGGTGTTGGACGGGAGATTAATCGGCGCGGCGCTCAGGTCGAGAGCCCTCCATGTGGACGCATGTGCATTTGTATATACGCCGCATGTAGCTCTCTATATCTGACTTCCACTTGAAGATAGCATTGTGGAAGTGGTGTGTTTTATCAATCCGGCTTCCTCCTCCCACACTATATGACTGCTGTGTCGCCCCCCCCACCCCCCACCGCTGCACAGCCTCTGTACACGGAGCGCTCAGCACAGTCCCCCTGGAATCTCCTGTGTCAGTACATTACCTTATAAGTGGAGGCATCGACTGTGGGGACTCTTTGATACACATTCACATACAGTACAAACACAATTGATCTTCAGCGGGGCATTGAAGAAGGGGTGGGGGGTGGGGGGGGTGGGGGGGTGCTGAGGAAAGATCTACACGAGTATAACAGATCACAGGCCTTCGTGCGGAATAAGAAGTGAATGTGCAGGAAGGAACAAAACGCTCTTTTGATAAGGATGTGACACGGAGCGATGTTTCCCCGGAGCCAGCCGCCGAGCGCCGAACACTATCAGCGATCTGGGAAACGGGCTCAGAGCGCCGCTGTACAAAAAAAAAAATTATAAAAAAATGTAATATTATCCTATCTGTGCAACCTCACATCCAGCGTAATGTGACTGGCTGACTTTTTCTTTTCTTTTTTTTTTTTTGCATGAGCACATTCTCCCCTCAGGGGTGCTAAAATAATGACTCCATCTTATGACAACATTTGCAGCTCAATTAAAAAAGTGTTTATGTAAATCGTACCCCCGTGTGGGCGCGAGCTGCCGGTTCACGGCAAGTAGGAGGGATGTTGTCGTCTAACTCGCCGCGAAGTGTCAGAGACCTCGGGGTTGTCATGACAATGCGCCGGGGTCAAGCTGCAGCGCCGGGCTCTCCAGCCCGATCTCTGCACTTTGTTGGTGAAAGGAATTATTTACTTTTGTTTTATTTTTTACATTTTTTTTTCCTCACTCAAGGGGGAAAAACAGACAGGAATCAGCGAGTAACTAATCGATCCCTCCTCCATTTAGATTTGAAATGAATAAGGGAGGGTTGTTAAGATTCAAATAAACACTTTCTCTTCGATGTGGATGCGAGATCAGACAGCCGTCGATGATATGTTTGGAAAAAAAAAAATAAAAATGAATCAGAGTGCTTCTTGCTCTGGGTGAGAGGGAGAGAGAGCCCTAATGAGAGTGATCACAGATGCCAAGACCGAGCACTTCAAACAAAGGCAGCCTGTTCTTTCATATGTGATACTCTCTTTACGGCAAAAAAAAACAAAAAAACAAAGAGAGTGACAGACGAGATGGAAGGGAGGGAGCGGAATTAAAAGCGTGTGATGATGAAGAAAATCCGATCGGCAACGCGCTTCGCCGTCTTTCCGGGAAAAGGGTCGTAATTGCATAATTGAGAGAGTAAAAGCAGAGGAATTTAGGAAATTACGGACAATCATTTGCTGTAATTACGGGTCTCCCCTCGCACTACTTAGCCGGCCAGCCTCGCACTGCTGCGTGCAACGCACACTATGTTCGAAATGCTCGGGCTGTCCACATTCAGATGAGTTGTGAATATAAACAAGTGAGTGAGTGAAAAGTCCTTCTTGGTCTATTTAAACCCTCCCCCGCAGGCAACTGTATTTACAAGGAAACGGTTATCATTTAGTCTCTGTTGCAGATCAAAATGTCAAGCTCCGCCGAGAATCCGAGCGGTGCTGCTAGGGCCAAAAGTGCAGTTTTAGAGCCGCAGGATCAGAGGGAGAAAAAATGATTTGCAAATGCCCAAATATGTCTAATTGACCTGCGATGTAGCCTGTGTGCAGGAAGTGTTTGAAATCAATACGGAGAGAAGAGAGGATCCTTGAAGGGGAGCGTTTCACAGGATGTCTTCCGCGGCGGCAGCGGCAGCGCAAAGTATGCAAGAATTATGAAAACAATCAAGAAGTCACGATAGGTCACGTGAATTAAGATTACAGTGGCTGCGGCCAATTAAGAGAGTGTGAGGAGCAGCTGTTCTTCACCTCGCGGATCAGGAGAACAGGAGGTTTGCATGATATGAATATTCTGCGCCGCCATTTGTGAGTGGATTCCACACGTAATGTATTCCCCCTGTATTTGTTTATTGTGTGTGTTTAGTGGGGTAAATCAATAGGCCGCATTCCCGGCCTTGATTGGATTCACAATTAGACTCCCTGACAGTGTGGGCATGTCAGATTCGGCTGCACAACACAACCAACCTGATTGTCTTTTCCCCTCACATCCGCCGCTGCATTCGCCCGTCCAGGTGCCTTGTGGGTAAACGAAGGGAGAGGACCCGGGGGTGGGGGTGGGGGGGTTCGTCCCGAGTGGCGCGCGGGGCCGTGACAGCTCGGAGGTGCTCTTTGACCTGAGAGGAAGGGAAAACAACATCAATGGTAATTCCCCTTCAAACACATTAACTGGGATGAACTGGGTCCCAGCGAGCCCCTCTGAGTGGACTCGCATTGATCGCAGAAATCCATGAATAAATTTACCACTAATTGATTTTTTTTTTTCTTCCCTCTTCCTCCTCAGAAAATAAATCTCTAATTCTGAGCAGAGGCAGTGAATGTTGCAGATTGGACAAGCGCGCTTCCCCTGTTTGAGAAGGAAATTCACTCTGACTTAATAAAGCTACGGAAAAAAATAAATAAATAAATATTGGCCGTCCTCTCGCTCCGTCTGATCCGAGCAGACCTGTTGTTTTTCGGCGCAGCCTCAAGTTTCATCATTTTGCGACTGCGTGGAAAAAGTCCACCTTTATCTCAGCTGCAAAACAAACAAAGAGAATTCACCGTGTTAGGATCGCCGGAGCAACAAGCCCAGAAATTAACCCATTAGGTCCTCTGGAATCTCAGCTAGCCTTCTAATTGCTTTCAGTGGGGATTGATGCTATAGTTGGAGGGGAAACGGTGTCGCATATGCATTTACCACAGCTCCCGATCCCTGAACCCCCGCCTGCAGCCGGAGGAGGGATACTGTCAATATGGGAAGAGAGCACTTACAAAAGATTCCATGCATTAAGTGTAAATACAGCAGAGGGGCTGCAGGGAGAGGGAAAGCACGAAGGTGAAGACAGAACGGATTTATCTGAATCAGGAAGTGGAAAAATGTACAGAGATCTATTTTAATAGTTCTTATTTCAAGTGTTGACATTTCTTGATTCTAATTCTTTTTAAATAATTTGTTTGCAGGAGAAAGTTTTGTTTTCCATTTTCCCTTAAGTAGAAGAAAACAAAAAGTGATTAACATAAATATACAAAAGATGGGATTTAGAATCCAAATGGTGGATGGAATGATGGAATGATGGAATCTAAAAATTAAAACAAAACTCTCGATTTTCTTTAAAAAAAATTTAACTTGAGAACAATGGATAATTGAGTTATATTTTCAAATAATTTAAAATAAGAGTCTTTTTCAAAGCAGTCATTAATCAAACCATATAAAACACGTTAAAACACCAAGTATGGCATTTTTAAACCATTCAGTCCTAAATTCATGCTGATTTTTAAGCCAGATAGTAAAATATATTTTCTCGCTAATTTTCAAATCAAAGTCAAAATCATTGCTCGTCAAAATAACAAAGCTGTAAAGACAAAAATATATATTCATTGTATTTGGTCAAAACGAATCCGATTCTGTAATTGAGTATAAATGTTTCCTCTGTAATGATGTCATGATGTCTGACATGATGGTAATGATAAAGATGAAATGAATCATAATCTCATCTATAACTCTGTATAATAACCACCACAGTATTATTATTGTGTACTTCAAGCAGTCAAATGAAATAGAGTGTCTGTTCTGAGTGATGATTGAGGAGTCTCGACTTGGAAAGTTGCAGATTCAAGTATCATACTGCCACCTACTGGTGGAGCCCATTTCTCAGAGGATGCTCAATCAGTCAGGGCGCACTCAAATGAGTTCCTTATGATTAAAATTATTCAGGAATTCGGTTCAGAAAACTTCCACGACATCTTGGAAATTAAATATAGCACGTTTACTTTGAAATGAAACCAGAGGTAATATCCTCAGACATCTGCATTAACGAGGGGAGGGGACCGGGGGGGGGGGGGGGGGGGGGGGGGGGGGGGGGGCCGGGGGGGGGGGGGGGGGGGGGGGGGTTGATCGTCCCACTGGTGCCCCTCGCTAAACATTGTGTCCTTGGCCCTTTGCGAGCACATGTTGCGGAGGATGTGGTTCTGGTCCATCAAGACTCAAAAGAAGAAGGGTGGGGGTGGGGGGTGGGGGGGATCCTGTTAAGTTGCTTTGTGTTTGATGGATGAGTAGCACGTACTCAGGCTGGACGTTACCTCTGCAAATAAACCTGACTTGACACGGCCCTGCGTTTGGATCGTTTGAGGTGCCCCCAGGGGAGGCGATCAAAAGCCCCCCTGTGCGTCCTTGGACTCTGCCTGTGCCAAACATGCACCGAGGGGCACGGGGCATCATGTGCACTGGTTGCTTTCTGTTCAACTCTCCCGCATGTTTCCGTCACGGTAACGGCCTCGACGACGACGACGACGGCGCCGTACAGTACGTTAATTAAAACACTGAGCCGAGCCGAGACAGGGAACGTGTGATGGTGAAGAAATCAAGTGTGGGGCTGATTGATCCGTGCTGAGTGAACAGACCCGCTCTCATCTCCCACCATGGGGGCGGCGACGTTCCACAGCAACAATCCACATTATACTCTGGCTTTGTTTGGAGAGAGTCAGCCAACTACATAACCTTAATTAGTCAAGCTGTACTCATTGGAGTGATCACAATGCGCCGCACAGAGAAGAGTGAAGAGAAGCATCTGTCACTTAAAATCATGTGATCGTTTCCAGGGGCTGGAACAAATCTATTAGGACTCAACACATGGGTTTCTCTGAATGCGGCATCCCACAGGTTCATATACACACAGATGTAAATTATTTTGAAGGTAAGAGGGATATTTACATTCTTTTTGTTTGTTTTTTTCCTATGAAGTATTAACATTTATTTTAAAAAAGACGGTGCAGCAAAACAGGACCTAAATAAATGGGATAAATACTGAATAAATTGACCATGCAAAAAAAAACAAAATTGCATTGCAATCTAGATTTTTTTGTCTCATTCAAAAAGCAGAAACTCACTCCAGCGCAGAAGCTTGAAACAACCATTTAAATCATTAATTTCTTTTTCAATTAATTAAGTTCAGATCCGGTCTTGAGCTGCCACCAACAACTAATCTAAACAAATAATCTGTCAATTATTTTGGGGGATAATCAGATTAAAAGATAAAAGCTAACTGTCATCATTTTCAGCAGAGAAACATTTTCACAGAAAACAAAAACAAATTGCTCTGCCTCCGTGTAGCATGTCAGCACCTGGACTCAGAACAGTTTGCAACACTGATCCTGTCTAAATCTTTGCTTCTGCTGAACGCTGTTTTGGATAAAGTGTCTGCTAAGTCAACTGTAGAATTAGACGTCTCCCCTTCAAAGATCGTCCTAATTCAGCTGACAATGAATTACCAGAAATGTATAGCCAATCAGATGTCACTGCCCGGCTCCGGGCCCCTGGATTCAAAAGTTCCATCTCCATCCCAACTTCAAAAAGGGGCAAAGAGAGAATCCTCGGTTGTTAGGTGGATGCCGCCATGGGAAAAGACGGTGGACGGAGCGAAGGTTTATCTGGGATCGTTTTCCTCTCGGCTTCTTGAGCCTCATCGTGTTTGCCATTTCTAAATCTCCCCAAAGCTACGCATCTGCTGCGCCGCACATGCACAACTGGAGAGAGAGGCGAGATGTCACTTCTGTGAAACTCGCTGCGGCGGACGGGACGGGACGGGGCGGGGTGGTGGGGTTGTACGGGGGGGGGGGGCCTTTGAAATGACGCAATCACTGGAGCGGGGGGGGGGGGGGGGGGGGGCCTTTGAAATGACGCAATCACTGGAGCAGTGGTCTGGGTGGTGGTGGTGGTGAGGCCGGGGTTGCTGCGAGGGGCAGGTTGCAGGGACGGCCCGCGCCTCGGCAGATGTGCCTCGGTGTCATTCCACATCCGCAGCCGAATGAATCACCCAACAGATGTTTAACGTCAAGGCCAGGCTGTCACGCCAGCCACACACACACACACACACACGCCATGCAAAGACACGCACACTCTCTCTCTCTCACACACACACACACACACACACACACACAGTACAATTTATTACTACATTAGAAGGACCGGCTGCACGAGGGGTCAAACCATGGCTCCGACGTCAACCTTCATGTGACTTTGACCCAAAATAACAAAATACACTTCACATATAAAGAAGTTTTTGTGAAGAGGGAAACAAAATTGCACTGACGTGCATTAAACACACCGAGTGAAATGTAGTTCTGCTCAAACTCGCTGAGTCTGGTGAAATGTTTTCACAGTATAAAATATATTCGGGCTCTTTTTGATCTCGCGCTCGTACCATCCAAAAACAACCTGTCGATACCGTGGAGACGGAAGGTGTTTTAAATAAATCCTTTCTTCGCGGGACCCTTCGCCGCTGAATAAAGACGTTAAATCCACACAAAAAAATAAAAATAGAGGAAAAATGTGTCTTTGCAGCGCAGATGTAAATTTTATCACCTCTTTGTTGCTGGGTTTGTTTTGGGGGGGCGAAGATGACGAAATGCAATCCCATTACAATAAAACCATCAGTGCTCCGAAACAGATGTTCTGCACCTTTGTGGGGTCGCACCGATGCACATGCACATTTCCACATGGAAGACATTAATGACAAAAGGGGAAATCGTCGTAAAAACCACTTTAAATGCACACTCAACATATTTGTAATTATATTGTTTACACTCGTCCTATCGTTTAAGCTGATTCATAGGATTCTTAGAAACAACAGAAACAAGATTCTCTGCCCAATCCACTGTAAACATGTGTACTAAATGTTTATGTACATAAAGATATTTACGTATACACGTCTATGTGCATATATTATATGGGCACATGGGTTTTTTACACTCATATGCACGCATATGTATACATATGCACACAGAGTATGTATATGTGTAAATATGTGTATACACCTATGGATATGTATACGTCACATTTAATATCATCACTAATATTATCACTATTATTGTCATAATTATAATTATTATCATCATCATCATTAATTATTCTGTCCGTGTTGTTTCTTCTGCTGCAACACCACAATTTCCTGTATGGGGATGAATAAAGTTTGATTCTATTCTCTTCTTCAGAGAAATAAAAACATTACAAAACAGAAAATATTATACTAAAATACACACGGTTACAGCCTGTGGGAAAAGTGGGTAATAGAGTGGTGCAGATTCTGTGCAAGTATGTGCAACGTGTCTCATCTCATCAGAATAAGTGATTCTGTATCCCGTGGTCACCGTGTCTTTCTTCTTCTTCTTCTTAATTTGTGCCTCGGTAGCGCGAACACTGAGAATCACTGCGTTAGACACTTGCAATTGAAGGTAAGGAGCTTTTCAGAAAGAGTTGCTGGATCTTTGAGAACATTCTTCAGGCCTTTTTCCCTCTTTTAGAGAGACCCAGGCAGATAAAAGGAAACACTCGGGTGGATTAAAGTGTTCAGAATGTATCAGCATCAAACCACTAGAGTTTTTGCCCTCTACATTTTTCAAACACAGTCAATAGATCTAAATATTTTACTGTGCCCTGGCCGATTTATTGTTTGATGTTTAAAAACTTGTGCGGAATGAAAGAAAATTCATTAAAGGAGAAGGCCCCAGAACGAGGCCCCGCGATCAGCTTTGAAAGTCGAGTTTAACTGGGATATTGATCATTCTCTTTCTTCTGTGACAAAGGCCACCAGGGACGCTGGAGGTGTCGGCGGATGAAGGCGCGCTGCCAATAACACAAGACGTGTGTGTGTGTGTGTGTGTATACACTGTAGGTGAGGCTGGGAATTACACCACTACTGACACCGGGAGAAAAAAATCCAATAACTCAAAAATGACCAAACAAACATCACACTCTCGAGTTCTGGCTGGTCAAAGGAAGATGCAGCGTGCACGCGGCCATGTGGACTTGTGGGTATTTGACTTTTGAAATGCATGACAGATAAGACTGGTTGATTCACGTGATTAATTATATAGCTGCACTCCAAACAGAGAGTGTTTCTCTGTTTCGCCGAGCATCCACGGAGTCACGAGAGACGCTGGCGGTGGTGGGAGTTTCAGATGCTAATCAAAAACTGTCACGTGTGCCGTCATGATGTTGAAGAAGCTGTTTAATTATTGACTGTGGATTTTTAACTGGTTCTTCTCAAACGTGGGAGCGCCACAATGCATTCAGGTTCCATTCTAAAGGTGGATTTTCCCCAATTTATTCAGTCGTTGCCAGTCTGAGGGCGAACATGATGGAACTCAAGCAGACTCCTCTGCAGGTGTTCCATTTCCAATATATCTTAAATTCTCAGCTCACTTTGAAAGCTGGATATAAATAAAACATAAACGTGGGTGAGAGGTGATGCCTTGAAATGTTTAATAACGCAATCTACAGACAAAACAGATTGTTTTAGATGAGATGGGATTAGCCTATTTGGCCACTAGGGGGCTAAAATATTTACTTTTCCAGACAAATGAAAAATAGTAGAGGGAAAGTTAAGTAGCTTAGATGTATTTAAATGAAAATACCCTCTGTATTTGTAATAGAACAGAATAGCTCTGTCATTGAAACGCATATAATGAAATTGGATGCAGTCTTCATTGCATGTAAATAAATAATATAGAAATATTTACTTTCTGGTAAAGTAATAAAGACACAGAATATGAACATTTAAAAAGCTATTTAAGTTCAAACATATACGGACACCTACATTGCACAGATCCCCTTATCCATTAAAGAAACACATGTAACTTGTTAATGAATTATGAGTCATCATTTGTGTCTAAAAATTTAAATGATGGTACATGAAGAAGCATCAGTAGCTACGATATCTAAAAAATAATAATAATAATGACACTGCAATAAGGTGGACCTGCGGTATCTTGCACCGTGTACACTTAATTATTTAAAATGAAGTTTTTGAAAAGAAGAGCTAACCAAAAAGCAATCTCTCAGCCACATCCACCACTTCTCTCTAGTTCACAGAAAATCAAATGACCCAGAGCTAAAGATTCATGACTGTACCTCAAGGAGCAGGCGAGAGGCAGCATGTGGTGGATCACGAGTTCCATCCTGCAGAGACAGGGACTGAGCCTCACACACATTCACATGTGGATAATGTGACTCTTCCATTTTTAGATTGGCTTTAAGAGGAAACGATTATTCCTTCACATGATACACTTGAGATTTGCTTTCTTTCACAAATCACTGACCTTATTGTTAAAGGTACAGTGTGTAGGATTAATAAGTGACATCGAGTGATGGGCCTCCTCCTTCCCTTCTGAGTATGTAGGAGAACTTATGGCAGCCTTCATTTATAATTACAACTCTTAAAAGGTGCTTTGTTTGTCCTTTCTGGACTACCGTAAAAAAAAATGTCTATAGAGAGGACCCACTTCTGATGTGAATATAAAAGGTTGAATTATTATGAAATTATTCGGTATCCAGTTTCTGCCAAAACAAATGGAAATCGTTTCATTAAAATCCTTCACACTGTACCATTAATAATGATGCGATGGATGCAGAAATTAAAATTTCTTCGGTTTGAGGCAATTTCGGTAGAGACAACTCTGAGCGCTCCGATTCGGCAGCATCTATACAACAGAAACGGAATAAAACTACACCCCAAATTCTGTCACGAGTCACTAAATGATTCCATCTTTTTTCCAACAGCTCCGACAATGACACCGTCGTGATGCACAGTGACGACAGCAACTTGACAACAACATTCAGCATTTAGCTCCCAATCTGCACTGAGGATGCTCACGTTATGTATGGATTCCTCAGCTCCTGTGTGATCCGCACATTCATACTCTCACTGTGTTTTCCTTCCGGTCTCACCCAGGGCAACACCACATGACATCCAGCTTTTCTTTTCCCACCTTTCTCCCTTTGCATTTTGCATTTATTTTATGTATCTATTTATTTATTTATTTACTTATCGATTGACTTATTTATTTCCAATGCCTGACATGCTGCAGTACATATGCCAGATCAATAGGTGGCGGAGTAACTTTTGCATCACTACCTGTATCCACTCCAAAGTAAACCCATTCATTTGTATTAAAAAGTCGTATCTTTGTACAGTTACACGGCTCCATATAGTTGTGTCAAGGTGTAAATATCAATATCAACATCATATCACAAACCACTGTTGAACACGAGACAACAAACAATCGCATCATGTACTAGAATGGCAGCTCTGCGTTTACATGGTGCTCACGCGACCAACGTAGCCCAGGTACTACCCACTTTCCGAAGAACACGTTCTGCAACGTACATCTGAAGGTGGATGGAGAGGCTGGGAATTGAGCCCACAACCTCATGCATTCAAGATACATGCTCCACCACTGAGCTACACCCAAACCCCTAAACCTAAATATTTCCCCTCTAAGCAAACAGTCAAAAAATGAATTGTCATTGTCAACACAGTCACGGCTGGGGTTCCATTTAGAATTTTTTTTTCCAAAATATGTTTCTGGTAATATTAATTTTCAGCCCCAATAATTGAGGATGAACGCCTCCTCCGTCTCTGTCCCTCCCTCTTCCCTATATGGTTAACATTACAGACTGGTATTACCATTCTGCAGCCGGGTGAGAGTCGGTCGACAACATTGAGTAAATAAACTCACTGAGCAGAGGTGAAACGTGGCCTTACGTTCAAGATGCAGGGAGGCATCCGGCCCATCAACTCCCAGGGCCGAGGCAAAACCGCTCCCTCATTCAGGATGCTGAGTTCTTACATGTGTAGAAACTATAAAGAGAGGAGGTAAGAGGCATGTCAGGATTTCTGTGGTCGCTCACTGGTTCGTCCTGGTTAAATCAAATTCTTGAAAACACATGAAATATGGCACTGACTCTCAATGATGAGCCCAGCTACTGAGCTGCTGAGAAATCTGGTGAAGTCAACAAGGTAAACAAATAACTGATGTAGTATCTTCAAATCCCACAGCTGACACACCTTGTCAACTTTAAAAAAAGGTGTATCCAGCAAGATGAAGTTTTCAAATTCAAAAGGTGCAGTGTGTAAAATTTGGTGACATCAAGAGGCATTTTCTATCCATCACCTCACCCTCACCGTTCTGAACATGCAGGAGAACCTTTGGCAGACTTCAGTTGTCATTCAAACTCAATAGATGTTTAGTACGTCCACTTTTACTCCTGTAAAAACATGGCGGCCCCTGTGGAGAGGACTTAGTCCTCATGTAAATATACATTCATGGGCTTATTTAAGGGTAATAGTACATTTAGGTGATTATAAATTCATGAAAATATCAGTATATCAGTATCAATTTTTTTGTAATATTTTTAGAAGTGAAAAAATGACCAAAATCGTACACACTGCACCTTTAAGAAGTTTTCAGATTTAAGTTACAATCAAAGTGCATGTCAACGTTCCTCCAGTGGACGACGCATAAGAGGACACTATAAACTTGACCGAAGCAACATGAGTGAAAGTTGCACTATTGACACTGATTCTGTTCTTTTCCATTCGAACACAAAGTCTTTTGATTATGTGCATAGAACTTCATAAATCCACTGTGTAAATAATAAACTAAGCTGTGGTACTGAATTGTGTTTTAATGATATAAAACTCAGTTTGCTATATTTTTTTTTTCCACTTCCTGCCTGCCAGCATTCTGTCCTTCTCTCAGAGTGAGCTCATCTCCTTTGAAAAGACACACAGGACACAGCAGGGGGGGGGGGGGGGGGGGGGGGGGGGGGGGGGGGGGGGGGGCTGCGGTGAGATGCTCTCGCTTTATATTGACTGACACGGCTGATGAGGGCCCATCCTGCACTTTGGCAGGAGGGTAGACAAGCATGCGGAGGTGGCGCCCACCGGGGTGCGAGGAGGGGACGACACGGTCGTCCTTCATAGATATTCAATGCGTGGCTTTACCCTCAGCCGCCCTGTCAAGGTCTGCGCGTGCCCCTCGGAGGGAGCCGAGACGGGGTCATGGATGACACCCGCCTCGGCGCCAGACGTGACAGCACAGCTGGGCCGCTTAATGACAGAGGGGCCCGGCCAAGCACACACCTGCCCATCGCGGGCAGGGCAGGCGACCTCACGGGGCGAGAGTGGAGCCGCTGCCACGTTCGATGGGCAGATGTTCGGGAAGGGGGAGACAGCCGCACTACAGGGACCCCTCCGCTTCCCCTCCTCTCCCCCGTAATTGAAAATCATGTAAAAGGTCAATCGCGTGATACCGGCTGTCCCTCTCTGCCAGTTGTACCTTTCAGCCGGAACATGACAAAAACAAACGCCGACTGGCCAACGGCGCTCGCTGAAATCATGGCTTATGAAACCGAGGATGTCGACATCATGACGATGTCTGTAAACGATCCCGCTGAATAAATCTGCATATGCAAAAAAAAAAAATATAAAAAAAGGAAAGGCCATCTGGTGGAGGCCATGGACACGGATCCCTCAGAGAAAGCTAATCATTGGGTACATTACACCGACACTGTTATGACATTTGGACTCCAGACGAAAAAAGGGTTGGAGAGGAGACTAATTCCAGACTCCATGGGCTTGGCTGAACAGCCGCGTCGGAGAAGGAGAGTGTGCTGTGGTACAGAGGGTCAGTGGCCGTCCTGAATACCGACGGAGTGACCCTCCCTCTGGGTTTCACTCTGATGAGAAGTGGCAAGGCTCTAACCTCGGCAGGATTGCTCTCTGTTTGTGGTTGTCTTAAACAGAACCAGCCACAGAGCTGTCACACATCATCAGCCTCCCTTGGAATTCAGCAGAGATTTGCAGAACTTCATGGACAGAGCAACAATCAAAATGGAGCGGGATGACTCATCAGGTAACGCAAAACATGGAAATGAAATGAACTGGCAGCTTGGTTTGGTTCTTGATTGGCAAGAACAATAATTTTGGCAACGTGATTGAGACGCTTTTTAAAAAATCTCGCATGACCTGGAAAAATGTGGAACTGGAAAAGATACAAAAGCTCGGATTGTGAAATGCAGAATTGAAAGCGAGCGTGTCGCCGCTGGACGAGGCAGCGACGATGTAAACGCGACATCTCATCGCAAATTCATGTCGAGAATTTGGAAAAAGTTGTTGGTTTTAATGGGGAGCACGTTCGAGTTCACCCACAAACATGTGGTTTCGGGGGGAGGAACGTTTTAAAATCTTAACAAAAACAAGTGCTGTGACTCCAGCACCAGCACAAACAGGAAGGAAACGATATATTCCGTAAACTCTCCCCAAATGAGAGCGTTATCAATAACACTTGTGTCTTGCGGGGGAAAACAAAACGAGGCTCTTCAGAATGCATGTTTCTGCTTTGACTGGCCGGAGCCCCTTGCCAATAACAATGTTACCCGCAATCACGATCCAAACCACACTCCCCTGGCACGGCACGCTTTCACAAATTATGTTTTGATTGTGACCAAATGGCAACAGCTTCCTGTCTGGTGCTGTTTTCTCTAACTCTCCGTTTCATTATCTTTGAGAGCAGTGATTCTCAACTGGTGGTTTGCGAGCCAAAAGTGGCTCGCGGACTCGTCTTCAGCGGGTCGCAGGCCTTTGGCTGTGCTAAAATTTTGTAAAGGATTTTCTACGCATCAGGGTGCCGTCCATTCATACTCCTGAACAGTAGGTGGCGATGATGCCTTGTAATACTCATAAACAGCCGCCGTTTCACAGATAGAAGAAAAGCCGCAATATTTTCAAATACTGAATATAAATAGTACAACATCGACTATATAAAATATGGTTTCCCTTATTTTGATAGGTACCGAAGAGGTAGAAGTACATTATATTACCTTTATTAACTTTTTGGTTTTTAATTCAAATGCATCCAATTGTGTGTAAAATGGAAAATTTCCCTCTGTAACATTGCCACCTGCAGGTTAAATAGTATGTCCACTCTGGGCTACTGTAAAAACATGGCGGGCCCCGTAGAGAGGACCAACTCCTCATTTAAATATAAATTAATGGGCTCATTTAAGGGTAATGGGGAAAAAAGCATGTAAATGCATTAAAATGTCAGTATGTCATAATTTTGAAATATTTTTAGTCGTGACAAATTGACCAAAATTTTACACACTGCACCTTTAAGGGGCCATGGTGAGTCTCGAAGCCAAACCAGTTGAGGACCACTGTTTTAGAGGAGGACGCTTTTTTTGGCAACACACTAAAAGTGTTGGGACGCTGCCGATGACAAATTTGGACAACGCGTCCATGGCTGCATCCGGACCTGACCACTATCTGTGTTCATTTAACCCAATGAAAATCAAGACGCCACTGCTTGTTGTTGTTGTTGTTGCTGCTGCTGCTGCTGCTCCATCGTGGACTTTCCTCCTAATTGATTCTCGTGTCTAGAAAACAAGTAGCTAACAGTCATTTCTAATCACGGAACCATGGGGCCTCTCAATTTAAGCGTATGAGTAAGTGGTTGTTTGTGTGTGCAGGCCACTCGTATGCGAGCGGAACAGTGCAGCAGCGGCATGTGTGTAACACACCAGAATGCACATTTCAAAGGCAAGACAGCTCCTGGGCTTGCTGAACTTTTGCTTGTTATCAGGAGCTGAGAGTGAAATGGAGAGAATTGATCTTTTGTCTACTGGAGGTGCACTCCCTTGGGCTGCGCCGCTCGCTTGCTCACTCGCTTGGCTGCCATGCAGAGGGCTCTCTTTCTCATCCTCCCCGCAGCACCATCCCCTCGTCTCCAACCCACCCCACTCCCTCTCCCTCTCTCTCTCTCCCTCTCCCTCTCTGCGTGGCGGCTGCCTCTCCTCCAGCTGACACTTGTCCTGCCGTTACTGGGAGAGATGTGCGCTGAGCTGCTGACACCAGGATTGATCTTCCTCCTTTTCCCCATAAGCTCCATATCAAGCTCCTGGAGACTCTGGTAGGAGACAAAGAATGGGTGGGAGGAATGAGGTGGAGGAGTGGGTGGGGGTGGGGGGTGGGGAGTGGGGGGAGTGGTTGGGCAGGCGGCCGGAGTGGAAGAGGGAGAGGAGGGAGAATATTGTCAAGTCGCATCACCTCTTCAAACTAACAACGTTTGGTGCAACAAAGAAACAGAGAACACGGAGTTGACAGTTTTATCGGCGGTGGGAGAAGCAAGTTCACTCGTCTTCTTCTTCTCTTTTTTTTTTTTGGGGGGCCAAATCATTGTTCGGAGTGACACCACAACACCCACAGCTACATTCAATAACACTACCAACACCACTACAGTTTCACAAGGTGGTGGACATGAAATGAGTCAATTAATCTGGGCAAAAAAAAATCTAAAATCCGCCTGATTTCCCACTATTGTGAGTTGAGACATCAGTTTGAGTCCCAATTAGCATCTTCCAGACAGACTTGGTGCTGGTTCCGTTCTGGTGAAGTATGATCAGAACTATGGTGCTTTCTGGCCAATGGTTCCATGTCCACACCAGTTCAAACGAAACCAAAGTGGGTGGAGGACATTACTCTGAGCTTTCATTCTTCTTAAGATGATTTTAAAGTTACAACTATCACTGAAATATTCTAAATGTATTTCTGTCAAGTGAAATGAAAAGAAATTCCCCTAAATCTTTCGCACTGGATCTTTAAAAAGGTGCAGTGTGTACGATTATGGTCATTTTTGTCACATCTAAAAATATTCCAAAACAATTACATACTGATATTTTCATGAATTCAAAATCAAGTAAATGTTGTTGTTTTTTTCTTCCATTACCCTGAAATGAGCCCAGCGATGTATATTTTCATGAGGAGCAGGTCCTCTCTGTGGGGGCCGCCATGTTTTTACAGTGGTCTAGAGTGGACATACTAAATATCTTTTGAGTTTTAATGACAATTGAAGTCTCTTGCGTGCTCTGAAGGGTGAGGGTGAGGTGACGGATACAACCTGCAACTTCACCTCCAGAGGTCACCAAATTGTACACACTGCACCTTTAAGATCAATTCGAGACGAGTAGACTGCGTCACTACCAATTCTAGCAGTCTGATTTTATGCGGTGTTAGCAGAGTGTGATGTGTTACTGGTGGATCCCGGGGACGTTGTGTTGTGATGTCTGAGTGAATTTGACTGGGGATCTTTACAGTTATTACTGTGCGTTATTGGAGAGGGGGGAGCAGACCTGGGATGGGGGGTTAGGGGGGGGGGGGGGGGGGGGGGGGGGGGGGGGGGGGGGGGGGGGGGGGGGGGGGGGGGGGGGGGGGGGGGGGGGGGGGGGGGGTGGCAGCGAACGTGATAATTTGTCGGTTAGCCAATTTCAAGAGGCCGGATGGCCCGATACCCTTGGTAAGCATCCAAGAGCCGAGCGGAGCAGCGAAGGGCCGAGGAGGAGGAGGAGGAAGATGAATCAAGTTTAATAACAAAGGGTTCTAATTGCCCCCCACAACCCCGCAGCCCCCCTCCACCCCCCCCTGAGCTGAACTCTAATTACAGTCAGAACACAGTGCACTGTCACCCAATATTAAGTTGTTGAGAAGCAGGCCGAGATAATCGATAAAACGCTTTCGTGGCAGAGCGGGGGGGAGGGGGGAAGAGAAAGAGAGAGGAGAGAATGAAAAAAGGAAGATGCCCCCTTCCATTCAGTGGGAACCGACTCCCGGGGACGTTGTGTTGTGATGTCTGAGTGAATTTGACTGGGGATCTTTACAGTTATTACTGTGCGTTATTGGAGAGGGGGGAGCAGACCTGGGATGAGGGGTTAAGGGTGTAGAAGAGGGAGGTGGGCAGATGGATGGGGTGAGTTGGAGGGTCGGGGGGGGGGGGGGGGGGC
>JAFBJT010106535.1:47964-60109 GCA_016785325.1 Chascanopsetta lugubris
CTGTTGTATGGTCACTGAAAGTTTTCTTCTTTCAGTATTTTAGCATCTCCACTCTCTGTCTCTCTTTCGTGTGTGTGCGCGCGCGTGTGTGTGACTCCAAATAAAACCTCAGCAGGTGATTCTACTCATTAACAGCCACGCAGCCCCTGAGGCTGAGAAGAAAGACGTCACCTGCCTCATTTTAAGTAGAACTACATCTCTCATATTAAAATTCAACATTTGAAATAAAAAACAATAAATCCTATAAAATAAATGTTCAATCCACTGGAGTCAAATAAAAACAGAATTCACCCACCTTGTCCTGTTTTTATTTTTTTTTCACTCACTTCCACAAGGGGGCGGTTTCCTGCCATACATTGTAATTTCTGATTGGACTAAAACTTGGTCCATCAAACCTTTTGGTGGATGTGGATCTGCATCAGTCGTACGCAATAACAGCTGCGTCAATACCAGCACAGACAAACCGGAAGCTCACGCAGTTTTGCATACCAAAATAAAATACCTCAAGCTGTTATTATGCCTCTGCATTATTGTTTTTATATCTATAACGTTCACAAGTACATTTATCTTATCTGTTTTGCAACGTCATAAATTAAGATTATTTTATACGATTCATATTTTCTGAAGCTATAGCTATAATATTTGTATTTACACATTACATGTTTGAGTTCATGTTAACCCTTGTCTCTCTTTTCTATCTATTAAGATGAAATCATGTCCCTCTAGTTAGAAACTAATTATGTAAAATAACGATGCTGATGTTTTTATGACCATACAAACCCCTGAATGAACTCTTTACATTTACATAGGAGTGGGTTCTCTCCATGGAGGCAGCCATGTTGTGACACCATCACAGTAACCCAGAATGGACAAACTGAACACCTTTTTGAAATATTGAAGGCTACCATAGCTTAAGGATGATGTTAGTAATTTCTACACACTGTACCTAATGTAATAATAACTTATTTAATCTTTGTATAAAATGTTTTTGTGTCGTATCATTAGCATTAGCATTATTATTATCATTATTATTATTATTATTATTATTAGTAGTAGTAGTAGTAGTAGTAGTAGTATCAAATTCAACATATATTTATTTATCACAGTACTAAGAAAAAAAACAAAAGGAACACGATATTATTGTGAAAGCAGCTTCCGGAAGTGTTGCTTGTTATGACCGGAAGTTTGACGCGCGTCGCCTTCGTCATCATCTGCACGCACAGCGGCGACAGGAGCTCCTGAATCGGCAGGGACGTCTCTCTCTCCCCCCTCTCTCTCTCTCTCTCCCACTCTCTCTCTCTCTCTCTCCCTCTCTCTCTCCCACCGCTATTCCGTGTCTGCGGGGAGGACAAACAGAGAGAGGAAAGTGGGAAGACACCGGCGAACCTCGGCACGAAGGTCTCCCTCCGCACTCCGATGGATTAATGTGATTTTTCTGCGGTAAGTGACGCTGTTTTCCCCCTGCTTTGCAGCCCCCCTCCTCCTCTCCTCCTCCGTCTGCACTGAATTTCAATCGGTGCACCCGCCTTGCTCCCCCCCCCCCTCCCCCCCCCCCCCCCCCCCCCCCCCCCCCTCAGTATTTTACGCTACTGGTGTATAAATAACAGTCTGTCGGTCGAGTCGAGCCGCTGTCGGGTGATGTACACATGTAGCTGTAACGGACGGACACACATACACACACACAGGTGGAGAGACGGGTGTTGTGTTGTGTAGTAGAATATGTGTGTGTGTGTGTGCGTGTGTGTGTGTGTGTGTGTGTGTGTATTTGTGCTGCTGTGATTGTAGAGTGGGGGGGGTCCTCTTGTGTTGCAGCAATAGGGATGGACGCGCTGCAGAGCAGAGCTGACCACTGAGGCCACACACACACACACACACACACACACACACACACACACACACACACACACACACACACACACACACACACACACACACACACACACACACACTCAGCCTCTCGTGTATTGATTGACCCTCTAAATAATAGTCACAGACGCTATTAACCATCAAATCATAGCGGTGTCACAAAATGATGTGTCTGGAGATGCAGCCATCCATCTTGGATTGATACTGCGCGTGCATGTGTACCCGTGCACGTGTGTGTTGTGAATATCTGAATTTACATGCTGGAGACCCAATGGAGTCTTTTTACGGTGTTGAAAAGCAAGTGGTTGGTTTTGGGTTTGGCTATAGTTAAGATAAGGATAAGATTGGGTTCAGGGTAATCTAAGGATAAGATTGGGTTTATGTTTTTTGGGAGATCCGGTTTAGGTAAGGTTTAGGTTTCAGGGTTAGTTCAGATTCAGGGTTTTGTTAAGGTCACGTTTATGGTAGGTTTAGGTTAAGGTAAGGTTCAGGTGTAGGTTTAAGGTCAGGTTTACATTAAGTTTAGGTTTGCGGAGAGGCTATGGTTAGGATTTGTTCAAGCTAAGGTTCAGTGAAGGTTTGTTTTAAAGTTGGGGTTAGGTTCAGGTAACTGTGAGGCTGATGTCATAGTTTGGGTTAAGATAAGGTTTACTCAAGGATCAAGGTAGAGATGTTTGTGTTGGTCTGCAGTCAGTTTGGGTTTATGCCAAGATGAGGGTTTGGTTGAGTCTGGGTTTAGGTTTACACTCCGGCGAGATGTTAGGTTTTGCCAAGTAGTAACAATAGTAGTGGTAGTCGTCATAGTAGTCATGGAGGTGTGTTTGTGTGTGTGTGTGTGTTGTGTGTGTGTGTGTGTGTGTGTGTGTTTACATGTGTAGTAACGTAAAGCAGCAGTGGTGTGTTGTCACACAAACAACAACCCCCCTGCAGCTCCTCAGCAGCCGGCTCTGTGTGTGCGCCCCCATGATACAATGGCTGTGCGTGATACATGTGTCACATATGAATGAAAGGACTCACATATTGTGGGTATACATGTCCCCTCAGGGCCTCAGAGTCCACACACTCCAACCTTTACTCTGCATACACACACATGCACACACACGCACATGCTGCACACACACACACACACACACACACACGATGTGGATCCTGGGACTCCAGGTTGTTGGTTTCCCATGAGCTTTGTGGTCAATAGGTGCCACGCAATGTGCAGATCTATAGGATATCTGTTCTAGTTCAGCTTGCTCTCAACAAAAGTCACATGTTCCAGATTGTGGGAACCAGTCAATGGATGGAAAAGGGTTTGACCACGACCTCTAATTGCAATAGTATTGACCCCAATTGGTCCTTCCAATTTTCTACTTTTTCTTATCTTTGCATTATTGAAACTCGAGTGCCTTTTTAATATTGGACTGTTGATTGAACACAACGAGCTGTTTGACTCATGAGAAATGTTTTGTTGTCGTTTTGCTTGGCAGTCATAGAATGTAGGATAATATAGGATACTGTGTTTGGTTCAGCCTATTGCTCCTTCGAGGTGATTTTCCATTAAAGAGCTCTGGTTCATTCAGTGAGTCATGTTTCATTCATTCCAAAGACACGCAGAGTGGATTTGAGGCTGCACATCAGCATTAACACGAGTATGAATGCCTGTTTATGTCAGTATGCTGGCTGGGTGATACCACTCTGACCTGCCCAGGGTTTTACACAGCCTCCTCTCCCATATCATCAGGGGCAGCCACAGCTCCAGCGTGACCCTCAAGGGATAAGCAGTGCAGATGATGGATGGATTGATGGATTTATCTGTTGAATATTCACTCAGTGGCGTAAACGTGCATTCGATCTCCCTGGAGCTAAGTTAACGTGTTCAAGTAGAGTTGTTTTTTTTACCGTTTCAAAGATACTTAACTGAGACGGCCACCAAATGAATGCTTAGATTTTGCTTAAAGATGGATTAATGCTTCTAATATGTATTGGATTTTTCCTCTAATCCATTGATCAACTAAGTGCTGCAGCTGTAGAAATGGCTTCTATATGATTCGGGCCTCGGTTCACGTTTCCCCTCAACCCAACTGTTATTCTCCTCCACCCGCAATCCTCCAACCTACACTCGCGGAGACCCACAGCCTCAGTGTTTCCATTGGATCCGTGCACTGACCGTTGCCCTCCACTGGCACAAGGTTTGGAAAGAATAATTAAAAAAAACCTTCAGTTCTGTCTGACAGGCTCAAGCTGCATGAATCTGCTCCTGTTCTTTGGAAAAAAGACACAAACATTAGGTCGGGTTTCTCTCATTTGTCCCTCGATGCCGTTTGGACCACGTCCACGTACGAGGCACACGTTTCGCCGAGTGACTGAATGGGTGTTTACAATGGACTCAGTGATTGGACGACATGACTCAACATACTTTAACTGTGGACGCTGTGATGACGAAAGCCGAGTGAGGCTTTAACCCACACGTACTGTATGAAGCTCAGCTGTGGTGTTCTCCCAACGAGCTTTGAAAGCCTCGACAGTGCTCGTCATTGTGCAGACGATCTTGCAGCGGAGTGAAATGTGGCCATTGTCTTGTTGTTGATCCACTGAATGAACTCAGTTGTCCAACACAAGCAAATATTGTAACTATTCAGAGAATGGCAGCCGTAAGGAGGAGACTGTCGGAGGGTTGTTCTCGCGTCTAGTAAAGACGCGGCCGTGAGTTTTTTTTTACATGAATTTAAATGGAACACACCCCAAAGTCGTCCCCATCGGAACCTTTCCTTCACGGACGTTTTGTCTTGTGGGTGAATGGGGTCGTGGTGTGTGTGTGACTTCGGTGGGAGGCCTGTGGGTGGTTTGACCTTATATTGTAGTGTGTCAATGATCTGAGTGTACAGGGACCCACACTTCAAATGGAACAGGCCGGGCTTGTCTTGAATTGCAGAGTGATGGAATTCTCCGTGAGCTCTCGAAGGTTAAATGATGATAAGCAGCTGAGCACGTTATCACAGTTTTAAGTCAAATATAAGAGGCTTAGTCTTCTTTTTTATTTTTTTTTTACATTATGCAAAGTCGTCTCGCTTGGCCAGGTTGAAACCTCTGTCGGGCCGGTTTTGGCCCACGGGCCATATGTTTGAGACCCCTGCTGCAAATAGATAATGGCAAAGATAATGCCATCACAAAAAATCACAATCTGAGATTGTTTAAATGAGATAAATAATAATAATAAAAAGAGAATATATAATTGAACATACACTGTTTAAACTCTTGTGCCATTTATGATTTCTGCATAAAGCAAACAGCTGTTCCAAAGCAGCCAAAGGCCTGGTTACACACAGTAATGAATCAGGGCTCCGGCTAATTATTACTTTAATTAATCAATATATATCTCTCTATATATATATCATGCCTACAATAATCAATCTGATGTTTTTAGACGACTGTGATAACAGTGATTGATACCACCATGATTTCCAAAAGTTCAACATCATCAACCATCCGTGATCCAAAAGCCAAAGAACTGATCCACGATGACATTTGGAAAGAGAAGGAGCAGAATCATCACATATGAAACACTGTGTTGTAATGTTTTCGGTTAACGAACCATTTAATCATCAATCAGTTGGCAAATTTGTTGTTGTTTAATTTTCCATTGATCGATTAAATCCATTAATCAGATTATATCTTCTCCTCTGTGAAATTAAATTAAAACCACTGACTCTAATTAAATCCCGTATGTCCAGATATTTTTCTTCTACATCATACGACATCGTACAGCACGTGTAAGCGTGTGTGTTTGTGTTTGTGTGTGTGTGTGTGTGTGTGTGTGTGTGTGTGTTTGTGTCTTAGGCCTCATTGAGCGTCTCCTGTTTAATCCATCAGTTCCACTGTGTGACCCTGACATGTCTGTCTTTTTCATTTAGTTAGTTAGTTAGCTTCACCACAAATGGACCAGGATCTCATTATGGCTGCCAGCTAAGTGTATGTGTGTGTGCGTGTGTGTGTGTGTGTGTGTGTGTGTGTGAGTGATGATTAACACGTGCCTGTACAGCATTAACGTGAAGGCCTCCCATTTCATAAATTAATTTCTAGTTGAGCCCGGCGGTTGTGACTAATGTGGTGGCGTTAACCTTGTCCACATCAGACTGTCCTCTTCTTCATCATCATAGTCTTCCTCTTCATCTTTGACCCTTTCCTGGTCTCTGTGTTTGCATTTCATTACATTTCTGCTCTCTTGATTTTATCCTTGGAATTTCTTTTCGTCGTCTTTGTCCTCTTCATCCCTCATCATTGTCTTCCTCATTTTGTCGCCACCTTCATCCTCCTCCTCTTCATCATGGACTTAAGTCTATTTTTCCTCCACTTCTTGATCCTGATCGTTGTCGTCCTCCCTCCGTGATGTGAGCAGACTCTGCTGCAGCTTTTGTTTAAATCACATTCAACAGATTTGACTCGACTTCATTTCAGGCTGCATCTTCAGCCAATCACGACGAGGGCACCTTCAATGTGACTGCTCCTCTGTCCCGTGCATCTGTGTGTGTGTGTGTGTGTGTGTGTGTGTGTGTGTGTGTGTGTGTGTCTGTGTGTGTCTGTGTGTGTGTCTGTGTGTCTGTGTGAAAAAAGTCAAATCCTCTCTGGCTCCACCCTCTCATCTGTTGTATGACATTACGTGTCTCTGATCCCCCCCCCCCCCCCCTCCCCCCCCCCCCCGTCCCCCCCCCCCCCCTCCCCTCCCGTCCCCTGGTCGGACCTCACTCGCATCACGCCAGCGCCGCCCTCTCGCTGGCAGGCTGTTCATCCTGAGAATAGCGTGATGAGGTGGTCATGCGATACGAGCCTTGCCGCCGCCGCCGCCGCCGTTCTGACTCCCTCATCTGCTTTCATATTTCTGTTGAGAGAGAGAGAGAGAGAGAGAGAGAGAGAGAGAGAGAGAGAGAAAAGTTGTGCCACAGGTGAGGAGGGACGAAGGCGGCGAAGCACGTCTCCATGTGTCTGAAGTGATGAAACGCCGGGAAACACCCGGCTCGCGTCCCGCGCCGACACATGGATACGCTTCCACGGTGTTGAAGCACACGTGTAATTGAATCACAGACGCGCGCGCCAGAGCCCGTGATGGATGCGCGTCGAGCTGCGATTGTACTGAACCTACGATGAAGCTTCCTGCTGCCGTCACACGCACTCCATGTGTCTTATCATCAAAGATGGCAGAGTTTGATTGCGCCTCTGCTCCAGCTACAGTCCCAACCTGGGACCAGCACAACAATACAGACTGGCCCGCTGTTGTGGCGGCGGCAGATACTACTGTGACGTGCGTTTGTCGACGTCCCAGGCCCTTTTTTCACTCGAAGAGCCGGGAGATTTTAGTTTATAATCCCCGCAGGCAGCGCGACGACATGAGAGCTTCCCTCATTTACTCGGATCCCTCCAGGAGAAGGAGGCCGAGCTATTTCCATCTCTGCAATCACACAGAGAATTCCACACGAGACACCATCCACCGCATGTAGCACGCCCCACTCACTCAGCCGGTCGTCAGGGTTGGTATTTGCATGTGCGTGGTATGTTTTTATTCCGGACTTCCGCTCTTTGTTTTTCCACAGCTCTGCTCTGCAAATCTGCTCCGTATCTGTAGAGATTATTACCTCCGCCAAGAAGATTGTGTTGTCATCTGTTTGTCCGTTAGCGTGCAAACGCGGCCCGGTGTGTTGCCTTTGAAGGAGGGAGGTTGTGTGGGTCAGATTAAAATGTGGTCTGGTGCAGAGCTGGATCAGGGGGCGGATTTGAGGAGTCGTCTTTCGCTTTCTTTAACCTCACAACAAAGGGCTTTTTGAAAAAGAACACATTTTCATCAACGCCCCGGGGAGCGAGTCATGGTTCTAGGCCGGCGGTGTCAAACATACGGCCCACGGGCCAAAACCGGACCGCGAGAGGGTCCCATCCGGGTCCGCGAGTTTGACACCCCTGATTTCTAGCTTAAAAAGACAAATCAATCACATTTAGGGAACCGATAGCGATGAACAGGGGTGGGACAAAATGTTTATACATCATCGCTCTCTCTTTCTCTCTCTCATGAGATATGGTAATATTATGATGATTCAGCCCTAAATGTAAATTGAATCAACTTTTTCCTGGTTTAGGTTTGTATTGTAATAGAATAATGAAACACATGGACACTCGAATGTACTGCTTGTTTGATGGAGACCGACTTCTGCTGCTTAGGAGCGCAATATACATATCTTGCCATAAATCTCTTTAACAGTGTAACTTTATACCCTGGGATTTCATCCCCGCTCGTCAGTAATTCATTGCGGTTCAGTTAATTTAATCGGGACAGTGCGAGAGCTCATCTTTTGATTATCTGTCAAAATTGGACGATGGTTATTAGCATAACGTCTACAATTGCTCTTCATTATACCCATTCAGGCCCCAGAGTGAAGCCTTTAAAGTCCAACGAGCAGCGAGAAAGCGTCATTTATCAAAATTTGTCTCGTGGTCGTATCACAGAGTGAGCGCTTTCCTCCTGCACATGTTCCTTTTTACGCAGACTGTCATTAGATTTGAGATGTTTAGACCAGAGACTCTTTCTTCTGTTTCAAGTCTGTGGCCTCGGCCTCCGTCGGACTTTACGCCGTAAAGCTCCCGCCGGGCTGGTCTCGACTTCTGTGTGTGTTTTATGGGCACTTATTGGCAGTAATGATTTACAGTGTTCTCCCTCTCTCTGCGGCGCTCTCTCGGCCTGGTTATCTGTGGAGTAAACACTGCACAGCACTGATAGTGTGAACGCTGTAGCGTTTGCCTTTAAATGAGCTGGACGGTGATGGTGATGATGTTGTTGCTGTGGTTGACTTTGTGTGGTAGAACCAGTGACACATCTGTTTACACTTGTCTCAGATGTCGGCGGATTCTGGCTCGTAAATGTAAAACAGGCCTGAAGGAATTCGGCCACTTGAGTGAGTGGGACGCTCCTTGATCGCGTGAAAGCTCCAGTGACGACACCAGGAAAGATTTCGAGTCACGTGATTTTATTCATCCTCTGAATTTTTCACATTGCAACGAACTGCTTTTCTGCTGGAAAAGATGACTTAAAGGTCACATTGATGTATTGTTATTTTCCCTGACCCTTAAATGAGCCCATTAATGTATATTTGCATCAGGAGTGGGTCCTCTCTCCGGGGGGGGGGATTTTTTTTTTTTTTACAGTGCCCCGGAGGGGCCCCGGGGGGGGGGGGGGGGGGGGGGGGGGTGCTATATGGCGGCCTGCTCCTGACGGAAACATAAAGGACTAAAAGGATAAAGTACTGGGCTAACGAAAAGAACAATTCAAACAATCGGGTGAAATATCTTTATATACGTATATATTCCGTCTCCTTCAGTGGGAAACACATTCCTCTTTCCTCTTGTTACATTTCATATGCGTGACAGAGAAGAGGCGCCACCTGTGAGCCGACCGACCGAGCTGTTTTCGTGGGTGTAACTGAGTCTTTAGTCGGGGTCAAGAGTTTCTCCCCCCTCTCCCTCCATCTGCTGCAGCGCTGGCGTCTGCCCCGAGCGCCACTTCTGTAAACAAGTGTGTTTCCAATTAGCCGTTTCCGACGTCTGCTGGCTGTTAATGCTGATGGGAGGCGTTGGGGCTGTCGACGGCCTCTTCCTCGGCCCTGTGGCACCGGATTCATGGGTGAAAAGATATATAACATGCGACAAAGCCTCATTAGAACGTACATAATAGAACCATGCTCTGTATTGCATTGACCTACGAACCTACTTTATCCAAACAGTGGTTCCACAATCACATCGAGGTTGTGGCACAGTTACAGTCTCGGTGATGTCGAGTGATGAAGTTGCAGGGAAATTCATGTTTTCTTGGTGACGGCGCATCAGCACGTGTTGGTCCGTTTCACCAACAAGCTCCAGGAACCTTGTTGTTACCTAAAGCTGCAGCTTCCCCGCAAACAATTCCTCTTGTGATTCCTCCCCATGCTGTTATATTTGTTGACTTCATGTTATTTTCAGATTAGTGTCCGTCTCATATTAGAAATGTCATCAACACGCCCACTCACCCGCTGTGAGAGTTTCCTGCTGCACTCTCACTCTGAGATTCTTCTGATTGAAAACTCTCGTCCATGTGATCACTGGGTCTTTGAAATGGAAATCAGACTGTGAAAAAAAATGTGACTAAAGTATAATTAAATTAAAAAAAACAGATGAATAAAAAGAATGAATATATAAATATATATATGTATATATATATATATATATATATATATATATATTCTTTTGAATAAATGGAAATTCAGACTGTCTCTATCTGCATGAGCTGCTTTCGTTTAGCCGTGCATTTTTAACTCTGTGCATTTAAACACATGTGGCTCCTCGTAAAGCAAACAAAAATAACGTGACGCCAACTTGTAAATGCAATGGCTGGGTGCAGAGTGTGCTCATGCCGCAAGGGGGGAAAGTAAACGATAGTAATTAGTGCCGTTAAATTCTTTTATGGCGACTTCAGCTGAATATTCTCAGCACAAAACATCAGCATGTGTTTGCATCCATACACTGTCACTCTGAGCCCGCCTCTTTAAATCAGTAATGGACTTTAAAGAGTTGCATTTAATTCCAGCCTAATTGAAAGATTCTTCAGCCGTCTCGGAGGAAGCTTTGAAATAATGGAATATTGAATCATAATTTCCCCCAAGGAGATGGTATTTGGAGCTGTTACTTTACCTTGGTGCTAATTCCGTCTCTGCCTTTCTCCCCCCGCCTGCAGAGAGGAGAGGATGGGCTGCGTCCAATGTAAGGATAAAGAAGCAGCCAAACTCACCGACGACCGGGAGACCAGCCTCTCGCACAACTCGGGGTACCGCTATGGCTCCGACCCCACGCCGCAGCACTACCCCAGCTTCGCCGCCATCCCCAACTACAACAACTTCCACAGTGCCGCCTCGCAGGGGGTGACCGTGTTCGGAGGCGTCCACACGTCCTCGCAGTCGGGGACGCTGCGGTCCCGGGGAGGAACGGGTGAGGATCAGAGCTGAAACGATTCGTTGATTATTGATTGATCGAATCTAGTTGATTATTTAGAAAAGAAAAATTCGATTACAAATTCCCTGAATTGAATCTTGAATAGAATCTTTCATTTGTGTTTTGCTGTAACTGTTAAAGGTTAAGGAACTGATGAAACAACAGCACGAGCCCACATGCACCACGCATGCACGCGCACACACACACACACACACACACACACACACACAGAGGCTTCCCGGTGATGGTGTCTATAGGCCGAGTAGACATGAAATTATCAGGCGATAAGTCGGATAATGATCATTTTTGTCTTTTTACATTTATACTATTTTTTCTTTTATGTTTTTTTTAACTATTTTTTCCACCTATTCTAATAATCGTTTTATCAAATCGAATCGATTACAAAAATAATCATTAGCTGCAGCTCTAGCGAGGATGACATCTCTCTTCCCGTCTAGTTCCTGGCAAGAAAATGTAAAACTGGGGTTTCAAGACAAGGTGACACTGAGCATGATGCACGTCTCAGTCATTAAACGGGGGTCAAACTACAACGGCGCATTTCAAAAGTCAGTCTAAGTAGCTAAGGCTGTGTCCGGCTGCCTCTGCATAATCTTAAATACACTCCCTCAGTAGCTGTGTGTGGCTGTGCATATTCCAAAAATAAGAATGCGATTCCTCTCCCCTGCGTGTACCTGCTGACATCGTGGCACTGCCTTGAATTCATCTCTCTGCAGAAGATGAATGTCCACTGGCGGCGTGTTAATGGGAAACAGAGTGACCTAAATTATCGCCACCGCTCCGCAAGGCACATCGGACGACCCGAGCCATCAGACGTTGTGCTGAATAGTGAAAACTGCTCGTGGGGGGGCGCCGCGATCTCTTTAAGTTGTGATTTGAAAAATGCGTACGATGTGTGATGTATAAATTAGCAGCGTCTCTTGCTTTAGTGTCACCTGCTTTTTCATCTGAGGGATGATCCCAGCGCAGATAAACACTCGGCAGCTGCAGAGTCAGCAGCACCAGTGTGGGTGTATGAATAAGAGATTACTCCGGGAGGGCGGCGGCACAAAGACGGAGTTAAATTTAAGCGCAGAGTCAAAAAGTAAAGTGGGACAGGAGTTGAGTCGAGACCTGGTCTGACCCCTCGGTGAAAACTGCTCCCTGAGAGACACACGGAGCTGTTGCTCTATGTGAGTTTCGGTTGTTATTGTGTTTGCAGAGCACCGTGGAGTGGAGAGTTAGGAGAGCCCCCCCCCCCCCCCCCCTCCCCCCCCCCCCCCCCTCCCCC
>JAFBJT010106535.1:76517-127971 GCA_016785325.1 Chascanopsetta lugubris
CACACACACACACACACACACACACACACACACACACACACACACACACACACACACACACACACACACACACACACACACACACACACACAGGGCAGCCACATGCAGTAATTCTGATTTACTGCACCCGCACCGGTCTGCAGTGTCATAAATCAGCGGAGGTGTAGTGGAGCATGGGACGGTGGGAAGGAGGTTAATGGAACCCTCAGCCCTGCCCCTGCCACCTCGGCTCACTCGGACCCAAGGGCAACTCTGGAGGTAACGGTTCTGGGCAAGGGGCTCAGGCTGCCACGGGCACATGGGTCAACGTGAGGTCAGTTTGCGAGGGGAGGGGAGGAGGTTTGTTACTGTTATGAAGTTTGAGGGTGGTGTATATATGTGATGTATCTAAAAGACCAACTTTAAAGGTGCAGTGTGTAAGACTATTTGTTTTCCATTGCACTTAAATGAGCCCATTAATGTATATTTACATGAGCAGGGGGGGCGCTTTCTATGGGGGCAGCCATGTTTTTACAGTAGCCTAAAGTGAATGTACATCTTTTGAGCTTTAAAGACAACTGAGGGCCACCATAGGTTCTCCTGCAGGCTCAAGGGAAGGGTGAGGTGATGGAAACAACATGTAACTTCACCTCGAGGTGTCACCAAATCTCAGACACTGCACCTTTAATGGGAAAAGGCGGGTGCCCAAACCAGACCAGTCGAGAACCAATGCTGCTTTAAACTATAGTTTCACTCATCACTCGAGGACATGCGAGGCAGGGGACATTCATTTGGCTGCAACATGACGTTTACGTTTGTGCCTCCTTTACAACTATGCATGACCTTCAAAATAAAATAATGACATTAAGTTATATTTCACTGAATATCTTATCAATAAAATGAGGGGAGGAAGCACATCACAAATAGTCCTTTCCAACAAAGCGGTCTGAAGGTCTGGAAAATGTCCCCACAGTTTTACTTAAGACCAAATAACAGCAAATCAGTAAGAGCGTGGTGCATCTGCTGAGCGACCTGCATTATTATCTTAATTATATCTAAATTGCCTGTTTTGTCAGCATGTAAACACATTGGGTCGTTTCAGAGTTGATGAGGTGAGACAGAGGAACAGCCGCCGCCATCACAGCTCCATCAAAGGCGACATTTGAATTTCAACAAGGAGGTTATCTTCCCAGCGCTCTCACAAGCGTGTGTGTGTGTGTGTGTGTGTGTGTGTGTGTGTCCGTGCGTGCCTGCGTGTGTGCGCACAGACCCTGGGTTAAATGGTTTTCCCTTTTTTTGGTCAGATTTTGCAGCCTCTTTATCGAGCTGTTATTTTTCTCCTCAAAAGGAAACGCTGATTCATCTTTTTCCACTCAACACTCATCTCAGCAGTGCGATCAAGGGACAAGAAGACATAATTACAGTGCTGTGCACAGTGCACTTTCTCTCTCTCTCTCTCTCTCTCTCCCTCCCTCTCTCGTCCTCACCCCATCCCCCCATCAATACACTCTCTCCTTGCTCTCCTCCTCTGTCCCTTCCTCTGCTTTCTGCTGCATCTGCTCAGCTGATGTGAAGTTCATCGGAAGTTGGTCAAAACAAAGTTCCTGTAGTCGAGGAGTCGTCCTCTAACAAACACACTGTCCTAATGAACTGCAGCCATCCCAGCATGCTTACCCCAAAATCTGGGGACACTGGATTAAAGGTGCAGTGTGTAAGATTTGGTGACCTCTAGTGGTGAAGCTGCATGTCGTATCCATCACCTCACCCTCACCCTTCTGAACATGCAGGAGAACCTGTGGTCGACTTCAGTTGTCGTTAAAACTCAAAAGATGTTTAGTGCGTCCACTCTCATTTAAGGGTAACGGAAAAAGAATAAAACATTTAGGTGATTACAAATTCATTCACAAAAACGACAGAAATCGTACACACTGCAACTTTCAAACGATTGTTGTTGACAGAGAGGTCTCTGTGAGGACATAAAACAGAAACATGTGAGTGTTTGTCTTCACCAAAGTGACCACCGAAGTTGATGCTGGTTCAAACAGGAAGTAGAATCAAAATTAAAAGCCTATCAAAAGTGTTATAATGCACCATCTAGCATGTGGATGACTCATTTCAAACAAAAATCTTGCTCCGCCCTGCTGCTCCAAGAGTCAGACGTGCATGACACCAGAGAGATGCTTTCACCTTGTTTCACTGTCAACCATCAAAACAGTTACACCACATGGATTCAGGGAGGAAGCTCTGAGCCTGTCACCATGAAGCAGTTGAGTGATTTCTGCACCTGTGCAGAGAAGTCACAGCAACACACACACACACACACACACACACGGCTGTCTCCTCCACCTCAGAGCTCAGTCGGTGTGTGAAAGTGAGAGTCAGACTGAGGCGGAGGGATGCTGATATGCTGCTGCTTTAAAAGTCTCCTCTTTGGAACATGAAAGGACGTCTGTGGGGAGAGGAGTGACTCTCACTGCAGCGAAGGGTGAGAGAGTGAGACTCTCTGAGGGTTCCAGTCCGAGACATGACGCTCAGGCACAGAGTCAAACGCTCGAACAGATGATGTGACACTGCTCGGAGCGCTGACCTGTGGTCAGAGGGTCACACCCCAAGAGCCTCTTTGATCCATGTAAAAGTCTCCATTATGCAGAGCAATCATCCCATTGGCTGACTGAGTGAGAAGGAAGTTTTTTTGTTTTTTTTTAAGAACTAGAAACTGGTAAGACCCTGAGCTGATAAACTGAATTCTGAGACTTCCATAGGACTGAGGACTCTCTAAGATGTGCAAAGTTGGAGTTTATCAGCCTTTTGAAGGCACATTTCCAATCTAATGGAACACTCCCAACACTTGACACTGCAAGTCTTGCTCTCACACAACCATGTGGGGCCACTTGGGGTGGAGTTTGCCCCCCAAGGCCCATCCAATAATCCAGACAAACGATGTCAGGGATCGAACGAGAAACCTTCCGGGCCAGGAGGTGTATCTTCCACTTAGGTTCAAACTCAAAGGGCCAAAAAGTTGCGAATGTGATGTAACTTTGTAAGAGAGTAACTTGCCACTTTTACTTCCTTGTTACTTTCCTCCCCGGCTGCTGCTGAACACTTTTGTCATTGATAAATGGAGGATGCTCCCGGTTCCTGTATGTTTTTATCTCGAGCAACTGCTCAGCTGCTCAGAGCGGCTTCGCTTGTCGTTAGTTTTGATTAGGACACGGGGAAGGAGGCTGGATCCATCTGGAACACAACCTGGGGAACGCTGCATAAATCACACACACACACACACACACACACACACACACACACACACACACACACACCCACATGTGAGTGAAAATAAAATTAGTGTGAAGTAACTTTCAGATACTCTTTCTCTCTCCCTCTCTGTCTCTCTCTCTCTCTCTCTCTCTTTCTCTCGTCCTTTTGTGGAGACATGCACTAGATGCAGCAGTAACGATGACTCAACATTGTAACTCAAGCAAAGCCATTAACCTGAGGGACTTGAATAATGAAGACATGGTATTTAGCAGTATATTTTCTTCCTGAATGAGCCTTTAAAAGTCTGAGATTAAATTGACCTCAGAGACGTCCCTGTTTGTTTCGCTCCCCAGCCCTCCCTGATTTTAATGTAATAGATTATGTAAATGTAATTAGTGCGCTGGCCAAACTTTTGTTGTCTCACTGCTGCAGAACCCAACAGATTGACTCTGGAATCCACAGCCGTCCTCCGACCGGACTGTGACCTCCGACCCTGCAGCCTCAGATTCTCCAAACACTTTCTGATCTAAGAATTGAAGCTGCAGTGAGGGAATTGTGTGAAAGGCTAAGCAGAGTTGGTCCACGCTGACTGAACCGTTTCCGCTGCTTCTCTCCGCAGAGCTCGGGCAGAGCTGGCCGTGCGGCTGCCTGGCTGCAAATCCCAGCTCTGGCCGGCGCGGGCTTGTGTCCGCTTTAATCCCAGCGGCGACGAGCGGCGACGGGATTTGTGCGACAGTTTGGCTTCAATTTCCATGTAAACAGAAAATGAGGTTAAAGCTGGGGACAGCTGAACCGTCACTCACTGTCAACTTCACACACGGAGCAACAGAGCTGCAGAGCCACTGAGCTATAACCATCACTTCTGCTGTTACCACTGCTCGTCCTCTCCTATTAACTTAAAGGTCCTTCACACAATACCAAAGTTGCACTTTTTGTTCCACTGTCTATATATGATGAGGATCTCTTTTATTGTGTCACAAAAACATTACAAAACAGTTACATACATTTATAATCACCTAAATGTATTATTCTTTTCCAATGACCACAATGGGAGCCCATTTATGTTATTATAATACGGGGCCCGCCATGTTTTTACAGAAGCTCCGAGTGGATGTACTAAACATCATTTGAGTTTTAATGAGAACTGAGCTCGACCATATGTTCTCCTGCATGTTCAGAAGGGTGAGGGTGAGGTGATGGATACAACATGCGACTTCACCTCTAGATGTCACCAAATCTTACACACTGCACCTTTAAGGCAGCACACTGGTTTCTATGTGGAAGTATTGGATTGGATCCTGATTGGATTTAACCTGCACTAGTCAATAACCGCCCCCCCTCCACCACCACCATCCCTTCCAGCAAATACACCACACCACCACTTATAATACACTTGCACACAACTAGTCACAGATGCTCAGGAGTTATTGCTCTTGTTCAATGGCCACAGACAGATAAATGATGACGACAGACAAAGATGCATTAAGGATTAGCTCGGTGATAAATGCCCTTTTCAGTGTAGAGTGACAAACTCACCTGTTGGGGGCACTGCTTCCTCGCTTGGCTGACATGGTGCGACCGACTCTCTGCTCTTCGTTCATCCCAGAGTCTGAAAAACAAACCATCAGAAGATCAGGTTAGACACCGAGCCCTCCTGCTGTCTCACCCCCTGACCTGAGGGAGACAGTGATCAAAAAGGACAGGTAGCATGACCCTGCCACAGGCACAACACACACACACACGGAATTTCACATCCACAAAAGTAGGTGAAATAAAGCTTACACTGCCAATGCAAAACAAACACACACACACACACACACAGATATTTTTCTAACCACGGGTGCTCGAAACAGGTAAATGCACCAATCCCCATGACCCAGATAAATCTTTCAACCAAAACAAAGGCCTGAGAATGAGTTAGTAGTATCAAACTCCTGCATTTCAGCACAATATGACAAACATAACACTGTAAGCGTAGGGCGTAGGGATCTAGGTTCAACCAACAGTGCACAATTTCAGCACCACGGACAGTTCCACTCGTTATCCCGTCTCGTGAGGGGTGAGAAGAGCGGCATGGTTCAGTCTTGCCTTCTCCCCCATTGTGAACCACCTGTATGTTTTAAAACGTTACTCGATCAAGCTGCTGCCCAGATAGACGTTTTAGTGACGGGCTCTGCTGCACAACTGTAAAGTGCCACAAGGGGCACTAGAATAATTCTGCCCAACACTGCTCTGCGGCAACTTCCCACTTTACTTTCTACTCAAAGTGCCGTATGTAAGCATTTGTTGTTGTTGTTGTTGTGTATCAAAAAGCTGAGTGTGTTATGTTGTGAATTACAATAATAATATGGCAGGTGTAATATAGGCATCTGGAATCCAACCTCTGTGGAGAGAGCCCACTCCTGCTGTAAATACACTATAAACAATTCTACGGTAAAGAGAACAATCCATACATTTAAATGATTACACACCAATTAAACCACCACTTTCAGCCTTTTATTGTAAATTCTAAATCTTACACAACGGACCTTTAAAAGGAAAGGTAGACAGCAATTCCCAATAATGTTTTCATTGTATCAAAAAAAACACACACACACACACACATCAGGTCGTGTCTGTGGACACGACCATGTTGAACCACAGTGTTTCTACATGGGCCCAGAATGGACAAAATAAAACCCTGTGAGTTTGCATGAGAAAACCACTTGAGTTTCTCCACTGAACTTGGAAGTAAACTGGAAAATCCAACGCATCCTTAAATGTCATAGTAAATCCTACATGTTGAATGTAAACGACAACAACAGGCACAAGGTTCACTGTGTTCGTCCTCACCAAAACCAGAGGGATGCGTCCTCGTGCGAACTCCCACAGTAAAGCCCCAGGTAGTTGTAGAGTAACACCCAAGTGAGTTCCACTGAACAACATTACTGCATGGCTGCTGGCCGGTCTAAAAATAAACGCTGCCTTGTTATTACCAGGTAATGATTTTGAGGGAATTAGAGAAACACGTTGTATTCACCAAGCTTTTAAAATCCCCCTCCCTGCAGCCACCACAACAACAACAACAACAACAACAATCTAACTCAATCAAACTCCGCCTCCTCATGAACTGCTCCGTCCTCATCAGGTTTTTGTAATTTAAATCTGAGAGCACACCCCCCCCTCTCTCTCTCTCTCCCTGACCTCCCTCAGCTCCCAGGACCCCCTGGATGTAACCCTGCCCGTGCTGGCGAGGCAGCAGCTGCCCCCTCTCTCCTAACACTGCAGCGCTGACAGTTGGCAGCAGGGTTGTTTATGAGCGCCACGGCGGCTGCAGCTTGTAGGACATTAGTCTTTTAGTGCGAGGTTTATGAGCACCGTCACTCACCATCTGTTAACCGCTGCGATACCTTTAATCGTTCGGCCCCACCAGAGAGCGATAAGGCTGCCAGGTTGCCGCCACGCCCGCGGCGATTGTGCATCATCGACTGAGAGATCACAGCTATTTGCCTGCTTATCGCCGCACATTGTTTTTGACGGCACATCAGACTCGCAAAGGGGCGGGAGAGGCGGCGGGGGGGGGGGCGATGGAGGAGAAGGAAAATAGGGAAATGAGAGAGGAGGGATGGAGGAGAGTGATGACAACACATTTTCACACCCCCTTAGTTATTGGTTGTCAGGGAGCGGCTATTTAAAGTTTGGCAGGAAACCCGGAGCAGAGGCCCGGCTCATGCCACAATCATCACTTGTGTGACTTCTGTCCATCTGCAGTTTGTTTGTTCTTGCATTGTTGGTCGGGAGACATCTTTTTGCTTGATTGATCTGTGCTGGTTCAGCCACATTTGTCAACTGTCAGCTACAACTGAACCTCAGGGATGTAAAATACACAAGTCATCAAAAACCATGACAGGTTAGAAATCACAGCACATACTCAGTGTGTCCAATAATAGATGATGGGGGTTGATGTCACCATGCAATTACATTCTCCTACGGGCAACATGTGAGGGTGGGACACAGATTGCGAGGGACTTTCTACCAGGCTTCCCATGGATCCTTCAAATTACTCTTTTCATATTTCTTAAAATTAGAGAAAAGTTAGTAGACTTTTTCTAATAGTAGATTAAGTTCTAATGCTAGAGTTTTATATAAGGAAATAAACAACAATTTATTTATCAATTTTACGTGACTTGTACTTGGGAGTCCACATTTTGATGTGGTTCAGGTAATATAGCTTTAATCAGTAAGGTGGGATCAGTGGATTTGGGGGAAATTTGTTGCAGGTGCAAAAAAGTGATAACACATTTAATTTGTAAAAGTCTTTACAAACAATCATTCAACTTGCATAAAGCTCATGTGGTCGTGTTTTAATTCGACCAAAAGCACCAAACAAAACACACCTGAGACAAAATAATGAGAATTGTTATGACTCATTGAGATTCTAAATTCCAGGTGTATAATATGCAGTAGGATCGCTGTAACTCGTCTTTGTGTGTTTTTTTGTTTATGTCATTTTGGCAAAGTCAGGCCTCCTAACTGCATAAAACATAGATTAAACAGATCCGGCAAAGCTCATCAAACTTTCATTTTCCTAGTTTTCATGTGTGCAGCAGAAACGACACCCGACTGTCCGACGGCAGCTTCGAACACAGGAGCGGACGTCACACGGGAATCTGAGCATCAAACCCGAGAGTCTGATGACATGTTGTTGAATATGCCGCGGACCACCGACGTGCCACACCAACACATCAGTCACCGCCCATCGGCGGCTTTATGTTTTCCAGGAAACACACAGGAGCTTCTCATTCTGACCATCTGGATGATCAGAGTGAAAAAAGAAAAATAACACATCCGTTTATAGTTTTCCTCTTGCATAACTCTTTTCATCCCCACCACATCCTGCATTCATTATTCTCTCTCATTCGTCATCCCAATGATGGGATGGGATTTTCAGAGTTCTGCCGTACATCATTATCTCACAGAGACTGATAATGTTTTGTGAAAGTAAAAGAGTTAAGAACACGCTCCTCTCTTCATTCTAAATCTCAGAGCCGCGCTGACAGCGAGGTGCGTTCATACTGAGCTGGAGCTAAAATATCGCTGATGAAGTGATTATTGTGAGAAGCTGATGATGTTGAGATGTTTCAGTCAGAACCGCGATCAGACCCATGCCCTCATTTGTCCAACACCTTGTTTTGGCCAAAGACTGTCATCAGTGTCATCGTCAACTCAATCATCAGCTTCATCCTCATTAGGATCCTCATCATCATCACCAACATCAATTTCGTCATCATCCTCGTTATCATCATCATCCTCATCAACATCATCATCATTCATTTCGTCATCGTCCTTCTCATCTTCATCCTCATCTTCCTCATAATCATCATCAGCTTCTTCATCAACATCAATTGTCATCGATTGTGCCATTGTCCTCATTGTCATCCTCCTCCTCCTCTTCATCATCATCATAGTCATCTTTGCCATTGTCATCATCATCATCATCATCATTATAATCCTTGATATCTCCATCATCATCATCATCACCACCATCACCATCGTCATCCTCATCTCTCTAGGACCCAGTCCTCGTTGCTGCTCCCTCTGTTGCATTCTGGGAAATAATGAGCAGCCACTCTCTCTCTCTCTCTCTCTCTCTCTCTCTCTGCCCCTGACTGAACAGAGCTGGACACGTAGTAAGTTGAGTAAACCTGAGACTCTCCTTGCACTCAGCCGGCGGATGTTTAGTCAGTGGAGGCTCCTGTCACACTCACTTCCTCCCTGCAGCCTCTCCCCACAGCCGTAAAATAATAAATGAGAGTTTCAGGGTCACTTCTTCACACCGAGCCGACCACAGTGTCCGCTGAAGCGCACGGGCCACTTTTAGAAACTCTAACACTGATGTTGTTTCTCATCTGTGACCGCAAACGCCAAGGATGTGGGCGCTGACATTTCAACACTTTCATGGATGAATAAACACGGAGCCCTGAACTTGACTCAGTAATGAACGTGCAGGATGAAGTGGATACTGATCTCCTACATGCTTTGCCAGTTTTCGTCTCTCACACACACACACACACACACACACACACACACACACACTTAACTTGAAAACACGCTCTCACCTTCCCATGTCAACATTGTACATGATGAGGAGCTGCTTCGTCCTCACGTCGACCTTCATGTCTGAAACCTCACTGACGCGTCACAATGGAAGAAGGGAAACTGCTGAGTCATAGTTCGGGTGTTGTGTTTACATGTCCACCAATATGTTTCCACCCCGACCCTTTGATTGTTGGTGTGTTTCCTTGTAAATATCATAAAAACAGTGGAGCAGCTTAACTGTGCAACTGGGTGGAAGGATGTGGTGCAGCATTAAAGGTGCAGTGTGTAAGTTGTAAGATTTTGGTCATTTTTGTCACTTCTAGAAATAATACAAAAACAATAATGTACTGACATTTTCAGGAATTTATAAACACCTAAATGTTTTATTTTCTGGGCCCATAAATATATAGGTATATGAGGAGCGGGTCCCCTCTACGGGGGCCGCCATGTTTTTTACAGTAGCCCAGAGTGGACATACTAAACATCTTTTGAGTTTTAATGACAACTGAAGTCCTGCATGTTCAGAAGGGTGAAAGTGAAGTGATGGATACAACATGCAACTTCACCTCTAGATGACACCAAATCGTACACACTGCACCTTTAAAAGGTATAGCTACACCAGATTGGCCCACGTCCATGTTGGCAGCCATGTTGCTACAGCAGTGGTATTCAGTTGCAACATGCAGCTTCACTGCTGTTTGCGGCTAAATCCAAAACACTGACCCATTGTGTTGATACACCATCTGTGAGGAAAGGTCATTTGGAAACATGCCAGTACAGTGTTTGCTCTGATCAGATGTTGTACACACACACACACACACACACACACACACACACACACACACACACACACACACACACAGTGTGTCCGGATTATAAATCTGCTAGATAAACATTTAGGTTACTTTTTGAATGTAAAATTTAGTCAAAAATGTTTTTTTTGGCCAAAACAGAACATAAAATAATGAAATAAACCTAACTATCCTCCCTACGTGTGTATGCGTGTGTGTGTGTGTGTGTGTGTGTGTGTGTGTGTGTGTGTGGGTGTATGTTTGTTTTTCCAACAGTGGCTCATACACACATTCATCAGCATTCATTCCTCTTGAGTTTCTGAGGTCAACACATGTGAGTATGAGTTATTCAGCTCTGCCACGCAACTCCACCTCTAGATGTCACTGTTTTCCAACACACTGCCCCTTTAAAAACATAAGATTGCTTTGTGCTGACACAATCACACACCGTGTCCACTGACATCTTGGTTTCAGTGTCCCGTCCTCACTGAGACGACACTCCGGAAAAAGTGAAGACAACTTGGTCCTCACAACGACACGAGGAAACATTAAACACAGCTGGAGGCGCGCGCACGGACACGCGCGTACACTCTCTCACTCACACTCATATTCGGCGGTGTTGGCTGCGTGTGAGTGTGTGCGTGGTACTCACGCCTGTCTCGGTGGTAGTCACTCCTGAAATGGGTCATAACAAGCGACGGAGGAGGAGACGAAGAGAAGAGGAGAAAAGGAGGAGGAGAGAAACACACAGTCTGAACACTCTGACGGTGTGTGGAGGAGTGAGCGAGAGAGAGAGAGAGAGAGAGACAGAGACAGAGAGAGAGAGGGAGGTGACCGCTGAGTGTGGCAGAGGGCTGTACCATCCCACGCTTCACCGAGGGGAGGAGGGGGCGGGGGGCGTTACCTTATCTGTCGGGAGGGGGAGGAGAGAAGGAGGAAGTGAGCTCGTAGAGGGGGAGAGGGGTGAGAGAGTGACAAAAAAGAGTTGTATTAGTCACTAAGGCGACTCTCCTGTACGAAGTTAAAAACGTAAGTGACATCCATTTGGTTTTGCCAGCAGACAGGAACTCCCCTCTGAGTTGAGTGGCCCCGTGCAGGTGTTATGCCCCCTAGTGGAGGAAAGGGGACTGTGTTCTCACACTGCACCTTCGACCCCTGGATTGTTCCAAATAATTACTTTACTGTTCAGCATAAGTGTGTATGGTTTTTCACTTTTTTTTTCTCCATTACCCTTAAATGAGCCCATTAATGTATATTTACATGAAGAGTGTTCATGTCCCTACATTGAAACAGCAAAACATTAAGTAAATTAGAATCTGACATAGTGTCGCATTTCTGCAGAAAAAAAAAAACACCAACTCACACTTCCAGTGGCTCATTAAAGATGATCAAAACACTGCATGATGTACCTTTAAATCTGAAAAAACAATGATGTGATCCAAACTTTGCCAAAGTCAACAGATTTAGGCTCTGTTTAATTAAATGATGTGGGTGGGACCAGGCAATTTCTGTGTGCAAGCAGTGTTGTGCAACCTGTGGCCACTAGGTGGAGCCACGTGGCTGACTGAACTTTCACTGCTCTGGAGGTGAAAGGTCAGACAGCAGAGCTAATGCTCATAGACTGGCACAAATAATAATGTTACTGTTCACAGCCGCCTACAGGAAAGTTAGATACAAACCATGTCCAGTCAAACACCAAGTATCACGACCAGATAATACTAGATTAAAAATCTTCAAGTCAAACTTCATCATGGGCCCTTGAGCATTTAAAAAAAAATCATAGACATGCCAATGTACCAATGTAAACAACGTTTTTCATGCTACATGCTGAATGCAACATGAAATGTTATCTGCTGAAGCAGAAAATTAAAGAACTCACACCAGGCGCAGGCAGAGCAGGCCTCCCTTTGCTGTGGGACTTGGCCTTTGTAACTGAGCAGAAAGTTTACATTATAGTTGAACATTATATATAATTATGTTTTCTGGGAAACCCCCCCAAAAAGCTTGATATGAGCACTTTAAGGTCCTACTCATTACAGCGCTGCACGGGCTGGCCCCTGTTTCCACTCCCCCTTCTTAATGCAGTTAATTAGAGACAGAGCTGCATGACTATTTTAGACACTTAGACATATTGTGAAATATTAGTTTTAGAAAATAAGTACTTTTCATTATCTATGTGATCAAACGTATATGATATAAGTGAAAATGTATCCAGGTTTTACTGTCTCTTATTATTATTAGCAAATAATAGATAAATAAATAAAAATATGCAAATAGACAAAACAAAATAAAAATACGAATGCATCTAATCTGGGGATTTGGAAATCCGTAAAGGTTAGGACGTTCTGTATGATAACTTTATCTCCAATTGGAAAAAAAGAAAAAAAATACTTGAGTGATCAAAGTTTCTGTAATAGCTCCCGATGTAAACTACCCTCAACTCTGTTCAATCAGAGGACGGCCAGAAATACCCATCATGCCCTGGGGGGGCGGCGCCTCCTGGGGCCCTCCTCCCTCCTGCTTTAATACAAGAGGTCAAGAAAAATTCAAGTTTGATAACAAACATTAGAGTAAGTCAGACAACATGAGATTTGATTGTGTGATAAACAATGAAAGAAACCCCTGACAAGCAGAGAGCCAGCGTCAGACGGGAAGTGAAGCAGCAATAATACACTGATAAAAAAAGTCAAGTGTATAATCGGAGCCGAGCCGCGGCCCCGGCATCATCTGACTCTGCTCTAATCACAAAATCCATTGGATGATTTCATTTTAATTAAAGCTGTCTTCTCTAATTAAGATATGATGGTGAGGAGTGAGCGCGGGGGCATCTCCCGGGCCCCTTTATTTATCTTGGCCTCAGCCACTGTCAGCAGATGCCAGGCAGCCTCCCAGCATGCATTTCAATCAGGGGATCGCCCATTAGTCTGCAGCTCGCGCACACGCCGGCTTTTACTCGGCAGGATTTGAAACAGGGTTGTTTCTGGGTTTTCATTGGCGTTATGGGGCGGAGCCTGGGCACGATCGCCGTCGCGTTTTTGGCAGGAGACGGCAGGTGAAGCCAGGTGTGACCGATGATGTTAATGAGTCCAGTGTTTTGTTTTGGCAGGACCTAAATGAACGGGATTGGCAACAGCTGTGTTCACCTACGAGCTCATGTCGGAATGGCTTCTGTTTCAAAAAATAAAATAAAAATTTAAAAAAAAGAGTCTATTTACATGTTTCTACAAAAACATACACTTATCAACAAATGATAAACAGTAAACTTAAATTCAACAGGCCACCGTGCAGCTGCTTCTCCTCAGCCTTAGATTGAAAACAGCTGAGTCGTGAAACAGTTTCTATTCCTATAAAGGGCGAGTCTGTCGCTGTCACCGTCCTAATTCAGTTATCTATAAATAATATTATCAGGACAGGGGGTATCTTGAAACATTCGTAAATTACCTGAACATATCTTATATTTAAATATCTTTATACTTACATTATTACTTTATGTAAATACGAAGACAAGTCTCCAAAGGGCCGGCTCTGTAATACCACATTTGACCACTAGTCTCGGTCATGAACCACTGCAGCACTCTATCTGTCATCCACACTGGTCCCCCAGTTCACTCTCTGCTCACCTGTGTCTGTGCAGGTGTATCACCATCATGGATGTTTACATCACTTCCTGCACCAGTTTCAAAATAAAAGCCTCAACTCACGTTCCTTGTTGACTTCATTTCTTCATTTCTTTTTATATAGATTCATTTACAGGCTCCTCTGTGAGCAACAAGAATAGAGAGAAAAAATCAAAACATCCAGTGGTGTTGGACTGAAGCCGCTCTGTGAGTGATGAGACAAACGTTTGTAAATCATCTTTGTTTGAGACCTCAGCTGTGGTTTCACAGGAATGAAAGCTTCAAACTGTGATTTGTCATTTCATGAATAATCATTTTCCAAAACGCAGTCGCAGCCATTTAGATCCACACACACACACACACACACACACACATACACACACCAAGCACCATCTGCAGGACTTTTACTGTATTAATCATTTTAACATGGACTTTGATTCATTCTTTAGAATGTTGTAAGACAAAAAGAAAAACTGGAACAAAAGTGAAACTCCACTGCCATGACCACCTCTGCACAGTGACACACACACACACACACACACACACACACAAACACACACACACATACACACACACACACACACACACACACACACACACACACACACACACACACACACACACACACACACACACACACACACACACACACACACACAAGCACAAATGCACACAGCCCCTCATACTAAATCAAGCCTTTCCTCACCCTGCCAAGCATCTAAGACAGGGGTTGTCAAACATAAGGCCAGAGGAACCGGCCCACCCTGAGGTCCAATCCGGCCTGAGGGACGCTTTTGCAAAGTGTACAAAATGGCGTTCTTGGTTATTTTGAGAGAGAGAGAGTCATTTCCAATGAAATTCACAACTTGTCCTCGTACTTTCTGTGCCATAACAAAGGGAAACACTTGAAGTAGTTGTAGTTGTTTAAAGGTCACCATGCTATAATTTGACTGGTCCGGCCCGGTTGAGATCACATTTGGCCGAATGTGCAGGAATGGAAACCATGAAAGCTTATTTTGGTCCGACATGTTTCCTATTTAAAGGACCACTTTGCAGATTTCTGATGGCTTTCGAGGACAGGGAGCGCTTCGTGCCTGTGGCGCTCGCTCGTGGCCTTAATTAGAAACCTTTTTAAAAAAGTTGGAATCGAGGTCGTGTTTGGCATCTGCAGAGACAAAATACACGGACCTTTCTGGCCAACGCTCAAAACCACCAATTGTAATGTTTTATTTACTTTTCCCAAGTCCTCAATCATCTGAGGAGTTCCACACAGTCGTGTGTGTGTGTGTGTGTGTGTGTGTGTGTGTGTGTGTGTGTGTGTATGTGTGTGTGTATAAGCGCTTATAGCAGATTATAGTGTGTCTTTGTACTCTGCCATTATCGTGCCCTATATATGACTGAGTTGATTTGATTTATTTAAGCTTGTAGGGCACCGGCATCTCTCCAATTCATGTTCTCTGGCGGGTTTGCTGGGTGGGTGGGTGGGTGGGGGGGGGGGGGGGGGGGGGGGGGGGGGGGGGGGGGGGGGGGGGGGGGGGGGGGGGGGGCAATCAGATGCCCTGTCATTTAGGGGCCACACGACAATTTCCTGCAAGACAGCAACTTCAAAAAGAGTGGGAGGTGAACGTCGCCCTCGCTGGAGCAGGAGTTGCATTCCTGAACGCGAAGCAGCCGCCGCAGCGAAGCTGCTTTGTTGCGCAGACGATGATTAAAAGACGACGCTCCTTTTAATTTCGCTTCGGTTTATTTTCGGTCGCATGCTGATGGATTAGCGAGAGACTTCTCCAGATGTGGGAGCCACACTCCTCCTCCTCCTCCTCCTCCTCCTCCTTCAGCCTCCAGAATGTGGAGGTGGAGAGTGGGTGGGTGGTGGTGAGGGGGAGGTGGATGTCAGTGGGTGAAATTTGGCAAGTGCCCTCAAAAAGAGACAGAGCAGGCGGGAGAGGAGATGACCGAGGTCGGGCGCCGGAGCTGAAGACTTCTCCTTCCTCTCTTGTTCCTGCGGTGCGTCCCGCTGAGGCTCTGACAGGATGAAGGCCGCCGGGCCCCTCGTCTTACTGCTCAGTCTGCAGCACGTGTGCTGCTCCTCTGCTCAGGTGAGTACAGGGTGACACCCACCTCCTGTGGGGGTGGGGGTGGGGGGGGGGGCGGGATTCGTGCACGGGTTGAAAAAGCGGCTTCGTCTCGACGGTCGACGCAAATGGTTCTGGGTGGTTTGGTCGACGGTCCGACGCTCGTGACCGTTTCAGTGGCAGAAGCCATGTTCCTGCAGTGACCTGTGATGAGGTCACGTGGAAAAACCTTCCTCCTTCTCATCGAAGAGGTGATTTGTCAGAGCGTCAACACTTACAGCCTGAAGTGTGAGTTCATGTACTGAAATGATTGATTTCATAAAATCAATTGAAAACAAATTGAGGATGAATACACAGCATGTAAAGGTCACTGGTTGATGTGATTTAAAAAAATAAAATAAAAGTTTCAATAACGACAAATGTATTTATGGTTTTAAAGTTGCACGCTTATGCTGAGTCAGCGACTCCTCAAAATGAGATTGTTACTGAATTAGACTGCTGCATCAAAAGCTTTTATTTTTTAAATCCAATATCTTTGAGAATCCTGAGGGCAGAAGGGACACAAACCTCCTTTTCAATAACATGACTGATATTTCTGATAAGTAGAATGTATGAATGTATGGATTATTTATTTATTTACTGAAAAATGTGATGTGATAATCGTCAAATAAGAGTCAATAAATAAATGATTTAGTTTGCAGGTTTTTATTTTGAAATGGACCTGAATTTTTTTTTTATCTTTGTGTGTGTGTGTGTGTGTGTGTGTGTGTGTGTGTAATTAAGGTAACACATCTGATCAATGCATAACATTAGTTGACCATCATTACATCCAGCTGTGTGTTGCACTGTGTGTGCTTGGATCGCGCTTGTGTATCTGTTGCCATCGTGTTGTGCACGTTGACTGCATCGCTGCTGTTGTTGTGTTGCACTGTGTTGTGTTGTGTGTCACACTAAAGTGCACCGTGTGGTGTTGAGAGCAGCAGCATGTTGCATTGCGTTGCTCCACAAGTCGCGTCGTGTGTTTTCAGTGCAATGCATTGCATTGTGTCGCCTCGCGTTCTCTTCAGTGTGTTGCACTGTGTTGCCTGAGTGTCGTACGTGGCGTGGTGTTGTGTTGACGGCCACAGTGTGAGGTCAGCAGTGGGCCGGGGGGCCAGGTGTCACCCAGGTGTCACCCAGGTGTCAGTGTGCATCAGAAAACCTCACCTCTGTGTTTGGAGCTCACACTGAGGAAACCGGACACAGACTCAGAGAGTCAGTGTCACCGTCCCTTTGGCTGCATGGAGCATGTGTGTGTGTGTGTGTGTGTGTGTGTGTGTGCGCGTGTGTGTGTGTGTCCATAATGTGGATACACAACCTTAGTGCCAAGCAGTTAGCAGCACAGCAGAGACAGTGATGGACGGCCGGGCCCCTGCTCTGTCACTGGGTTCTGCGTCAGCTGTCACTCACCCGACTTGTCCCGGTGCAAACCCCCCCCCCCCCCCCCCCCCCCCCCCCCCCCCCCCCCCCCCCCCCCCCCCCCGCAGCGGATTCAAAGTGTCAACGAGCAGGAGAACAAAGATGGAGTGACGGGTTGAACCCGGGTGTCGTCCGGCGCCGGCGAGAGGAGAAACAGCCGAGTCAGCGTTTGGTGTCACGGACGCGCAGACGCAGACGCAGACGCAGACGCAGACGCAGACGCAGACGCAGACGCAGACGCAGACGCAGACGCAGATGCAGACGCAGACGCACACGCACACGCACACACAGCAGACGTGAGTTTGCATGGATCTAAAAAAAATGTATAGGCGCCACTGTCATTTAACACTGAAGGCTACCCCATTAAAGGTGCAGTGTGTACAATTTTGGTTCTTTTTTGTCACTTCCAAAAAAGACTACAAATGATGACATACTGACATTTTCATGAAATGAAATGTTTTTTTACAGTAGCTCAGAGTGGACACACTACACATCTTTTGGGTTTGAATGACGACTGAGGTCTACCATAGGTTCTCCGGCATGTTCAGAAGGGTGAGGGTGAGGTGACGGACACAACATGCAACCTCACCTCCAGATGTCACCAAATCTTACACACTGCACCTTTAAAATCATGACGCAGAAACATGGTGCACAGAGCAAAAAAAAAAAAAAAATGCCCTAAACATATCTTGTAAAAAGAAGATGATCACACAAGTAAAACACCTGTAATGACTCATCGTAGATGTCTTGTTAAAGGGATTCACCATATACTGATGCTACCATCGACTATATCATGTGTATATGAAATACATCACATTATTGATCGATTGATTATTGACCGGGGGTTGAATATAATCAGGAGGTGAACTTACATCAGATGTTAAATGTCCATGTGTCCGTCTGGCCCAGTGTCCTGCCCCAAACCGGAGCCCCCGCCTCACGGCCGCAGACTGGGCCGAGTGTTTGACGTGGGACACGAGGTCCACTTCCTGTGCAAAGCGGACTACGAGCTGATTGGCCCGCGGACCCGAGTGTGTCTGGAGTCTCTGAAGTGGAGCGGCCAGCAGCCCATGTGCAGACGTGAGTCAAACCGTTTGTTTGTTAATAAGAGAATGGTTCCGCTATAAAGTTGACTCTCTTGGTTTCCCCAGGCTTCAACAGCACCGCTCACTCCTTGGCCTCCTTCTCACCTGCTGCTCCCCCCTCCTCCTCCTCCTCCTCCTCCTCCTCCTCCTCCTCCTACTCCACCCTCATGAAGTCTGCTCTGTCATCCTCCACCTCCACCTCCACCTCCACCTCCTCCACCTCCTCCTCCTCTTCCTCCTCCTCCTCATCCACCACACCCCCCCCCTCCTCTGTCCGGCCGTCTCACTGCACCCACTTCCTGGGCTCCACCCGCTGCACCTGCGACGTGGGCTTCACCATATCGGGCCGTGACAACAACATCTGCACAGGTGAACCACATTGACATAGAAATACGCCAGATTGACCACGCCCACCTCTGACCACGCCCACCTCTGACCACCATGCCCATGTCCCGCCCACCTCTGACCACCATGTCCATGCCCCCCCCCCTCCCGCCCCCCCCCCGCAGACATCGACGAGTGTCAGCTGTTTCCTCTGGGTCAGCCCGGCCGCCTCTGTGTCCACCAGTGTGTCAACAGTCCCGGCAGCTTCCACTGCTTCTGTCCGACAGGATATGACCTGGCCAGGGACGGACGCAGCTGCACAGGTCAGGGAGGCGTGGGGGGGGGGGGATGGTGGCGGGGGGGGGGGGGGGGGGGGGGGGGGGGGGGGGGGGGGCGCTCCGAGGCTCCACTTCTCAAACGGCCACCCGGTCGGTTGCGCCTTACCTTTAATCCTGTTTTCCTCCGCTTTTCCTTGTCCAGACTTCGACGAGTGCGAGAACCACATGCACAACTGCACCAGCAAACAGACGTGCGTCAACACATACGGGGGTTTCCAGTGCGTGACGGTGGAGTGTCCCCACGTGAAGAACGCCACCTACATCAAGACGTCGCCCATGTAAGATCGTTTTGCAGCCGCTCCACGTCTTCTTTCTTTCAAAGGTATCTCGGTTTTAAAGGTGCGGCGTGTGAGATTTGGTGACGTCTAGAGGTGAAGTTGCATGTTGTGTCCGTTCTTACACACGGCAGCTTTAAACTCCCCATTTCTCTCTGGACATTAAAGGTGCACTGTGTAAGATTTTCGTCCATTTTTTGGTCACCTCTTTTTGTAGGACTAGGATTAGCAAACAAACCTTCCCTACGAGGACCGCCATGTTTTTTTTTTTTTTTACAGTCGCACCACAGTGGCTGTCCCTCACATCTTTGGAGCTTTAGTGACAGCTGAGGGCCACCGCAGGTTCTCCTACGCGCTCGTCAGCGTTAGGCTGAGGTGATGGACACAACACGCAACTATGACAACCCTTAGATGAACGGGTTCAGCGCGGGTTCAGGTGAAGCGGAAGAAAAATACGTCAGTCCATGAAGTCACGATATTCAACACTGACTTGTTGAAGATGTGAGGACTGAACCGGAGGGAGAGAGAGAGAGAGTGTGATGAGAGCGGTTGTGGATCGGAGACATACGTACGCCGCATATGTTTACCACCCCTGGTCCGATGTCATCCAACTCTAAATGACATAGCAACCGGTGTTGCAGCGCTGTGATTGGATGATCCCAAAGCACAGAGTTGCCTAGCTTCGCTCGCTGCCCCTTGGAGACACTGCGAGACAAAGAGCCGTCCTGAAAATAAAGATCCACGTGAAGGAAACAATGAAAGGAGCAGAGAAGGAATGCGAGGAGGCGCATGGGAGATGGAGAAACCATAAAAAACCTCTCCTCCAGAGACAAGGGGCCGGAGAGAGGTTATCCCACAACTTGAAAACAATGACTCGTCGCGTCCTTGTCGGCCACTCGTCTCCTCCACCCGTCACTTAGCCTCCCTCCTCCGACGGCGACCGAGCCCAGAGTCAGGCTGAGGTTTGGCGCCAGCAGACGCCCAGCTGGGCTCCTCGGGCTCCGGTCAGGTGATCAGCTGATTGGTGGAGAGGCGTTGGTTTACGACTGTGGACGGGAGATGAATGTGTTTTGGTTTGTTCCGACCGCTAAATTATAACGGCATGCTTCAGTGACGCAGGAAGAGGCGGGTTTCAAAGTCTCACGTGAGAGATTTAGCTGGAATCGTTTCCGTCGGAATGTAAAAGTTAAGACGGATGTTTATATGGATTTATGATCATCTGAATGTATGAGTGAGTCTGGAGGGTGAAGTGTAATGGAAGTCTTTGAATTTCTCAAATTTGTCCAAATACATGTTTATATTCGAGAAGCTCCAAAAATGTGCAAGTGTTATTATTCACATTATTTTGATTTCTTCTGTTGTCATTGTTTTGGTCAAAACAATGTCGAAATGTGTGTAATAATATTGAGTGCAATGTCTCTGCTCCACCGGCCATTGTTTTCACTGAAAGGGTTTTTGTTATCAAAAGTTTAACAACAAAGATCTGGTGCTTAGTTTGTATTCTGTTTAAAAAAATTTTAAAAATAGAATAAAAATAAAAAAACACTTTCTTTGTGTTCTCACTGTCTCCAGGCGCTGTGAGAGGAACCCGTGCATGTTTGGAGACAAGGCGTGCGCGCAGACACCCAACTCCATCTCCTTCCACTTCCTGTCCGTCGTGTCCGACCTGTCCGCCCCCCGCGTCCTCTTCCGGGTGTCGGCGGCCCGCGTGCTGGGCGACACGCTGCGCTTCGGCCTGGCGGGCGGCCGCGGGCGGGGCCACTTCAGCGTGCAGCGCTCGGGCCGGCAGACCGGCACCCTGCTCCTGGTGACGCCCATCAAAGGCCCGGCCACCCTGGAGGCCGAGGTGGAGATGAGCGAGCTGGAGCGCAACGCTCTGCTGGGCCGCTACCTCACCAAGGTCACGCTGTTCGTCTCGCCGTACGAATTCTGAGCGGAGGATAAGTGAGGAGTGGGGGTGTATGTGGGGGGAGGGCGTGGGCCTGGGGAGGGGGAGGGGGTGGGCCTGGGGAGGGGGAGGGGGGGTGTCAGGGTTAATGATGGTTCGTTTCGGTATTTGAGAAAAGAAACTGAAACGCTTCCGCCGCCGCCCTCAGCATTTACCTTTAAAGTGAAAATGGAACCTTTATAATAATGATAATAATAATAACAATCATCATCATAATAATAACAGGTCGTGTTTGTCAAAGAGAGCGCGTTCTCATACATTTTACCTGGTAAAATAAAGGTCAATAAGAATAGTAAGGAGTCTCGGGTCACACGTGGGACCTGATATAAGTGAACTGACAACACTAAAGTGACCTCTGTTTGTGAATGGGGAGGGTTACTTCAGTGATGCCATCGCTACAGGGGAGTGGGGGGATGGGGGGAGTGGGGGGGGGGTGTTCTGGTGGTGGTGGTGGTGGGGGGGGGGGGGGGGGGGGGGTGTTCTGGTGGTGGTGGTGGTGGGGTGTCAAACCACTGAGTGATTTCAGCCTCTCTGCAGGTGATTTACTATCTTTGTTGAAGTGTACATGATTTGGCCTGAGTTAGTTTGTGGTGCAGAGCAGATTAAAGTGTTACCCTCCAGAATGAGCTCCCAGTAGGACCATGGGCTCCTGGTCGTAAAGGTGCAGTGTGTAGGATTTGGTGACGTGTCGTATCCATCACCTCACCGTCACCCTTCCAAGTGCGCAGGAGAGAACCTATGGTCGACTTCAGGCATCATGAGAGTAAGTCCACGTTGGGCTACTGTAAAAAAATAAATAAATAAATAAAAAGGCAGCTCCTTGTGTAAATAAACATCAATGGGCTCTTTTAAGGGTAATGGGAACAGAAATACATTTAGGTGATTGATTGTTTTGAAATATTTTTTTTCTATCAATAGTGACCAAAATGACCAGAATCTTACACACTGCACCTTTAAAATTCTCAAAAATGAAAAAAATTAAATAAATGGATGAGCTGGGTCGACAAGAAACAATTAGTGTGTTTTACTTTGAAATGTATACAGGAAGTGATGTAAATATGATAGTTAAACGTAATCTTCACCATGCATTTCGCTGTGAACGGTGCAGGAATGAAAAAAGGGCGGGAAATTGCTGAATGACCTCATTTGTTGCCATCCCTCCCTGCTCATGTTGACGCTGTTACCTATACGGATTGTTTTTGTTTGAATCCATCTGATGCTCGGGATATAGATCATTGGGCCTCGTTGATATGAGGATGAAGCCCGACTGTAACATAAAGCCCCTAAAGGTGGAGTTGGGATCGACCTGGGCTGGAATGAAGGAGGGCGGAGCCGTGGGAGGAGCAGAGTAACTCAGGAGGCCACGGGAGGCGGACGTAGGGGTCGGGGGCAGGGGGCCGGAGGTGACTCCTCGCAGTCAGAGCAGACAGGAGAAGTTCAGGGTGAGGGGGAGCTGGAGAGTCTGACACAGGAGTGATGGATGAGTGAGTCAGCGATATTCCTTTATACATGGATTTTTTTGGGTCATCATTGATCGTTGGAAATGAAATGATAGATAATGGGTGTCGTGTGCTTTGGTCTGCTCCCTGTGTTTTTTCCAAGAATACGTTCCTGGCCCTGCTTCTGTCAATAAACACAAACTCTTATATAATTGAAGTAAATGACTTATTTCCATATAAACTCATTATCTGCATCTTGATAATCCTGCAAATTCAGTCTAACGGGCTATTGTTGTTTTTATCAAAGATATCGTAGCTTTGAATTTGAATATCATTTGCTTTATAAATGTGCTTATTTTTGCAATGGTGAATTTCACAATTCACCATTGCAAAAGATGAAATAATGAATTATGATTTTAACGTGTGTTGTTTTTCACAGTTTATATTTATATAAAAATTTTAACAGAACTTCCTGTAAAAAAAAACGTGTTATCTTTGTGGAACCTATATGAGAAATAAAATGTATATGTTTAATAAGTATCTTTGAAATACATATATATTTTCTTTCATTACATAAATATGTTCCCTTATAAATCACACTGTCTGAATTAAGACATTTAAAAAAAATATATATAACAAAAAACATTAAAAAAGTAAACACATCGGGACCTCGGTTTAACGTCTCATCCGAAGGACGGCGCCTGTCACTGTAACAGGGGCATTGCTGGGGTCTGTTGTCCAGAGGACAGGTCGTCCCTCTGGACAACAACCCCACAGCTGGCAACAACCACTACGGGACTCGAACCAGCCACCTCCTGGTCCTGAGCCCCGGTTGTAGTAGTTCTACAATCCTACTGTTCACTTAGCAGACGATTTTCATCCGAGGCCAAAATCCACGAGGATTCCCGACTCCACGCGGAACAAACATGTTTACCCTGACATGGCGCCACCTGTGGTGTGTTTCCTGTCTGTCCCGTGTGGCGTGGGCGCCCGTGGACGTCCACGCCAGGTATTTTTAGGCGCTTGGAGACGTTTACATTGTTGTGACGAGCAGCGGCAGCGAGGTGGACGCGCTGCGCTCAGTCAGACCAAAGAATCTGACAGGGATCTGCGAGACGGCCCGGACCAGACGCGCAGACGTGTGTGTGTTTGCTCTGAGCGTCTGCACACACATTCTCACACGCATGAGCGGCCGCATGAGAACCCGCGCGTATATGGACGACGATGACGACGATGATGACGACGACGACACTTCCAACCCCTGCCGTGGTGAAAATGTCAACACGCGGGCCGGAGAGCGCATCATAGGGGACGGAGAGAATCAATATTTGGAAAAAGGTGAAGAGCAAACTCGCACATTCTCTGGTCATGAAAGACAGGAAGTGGGAACCTGGTCCCGCGTACACGTGTCAAACGCTGGAGAGGAGACGCTGACGCTGACGTTCTGCAGGAACCAGCACATTTCATGGATCCCTGAGGAGTAACTCTGTGGACTTTCAATTTGAAGGGATACAGTGAACATAGCAGGAACCGCAGTGCTGCTTCACCACTGAACACGCAGCCAGGGGGAACAGGAACAACAACAACAACAACACGACACTTCTGCAGTGCTGTGCTGTTCCATGTCCCTCCCTCAGCCACCGTGGCTCTGCTATAGTGACGTTGGGGTAGTGCGGAACGTCACCTAGCGCCCCCTGGTGGGAAAAAGGATTTGTATAGAATACTATGCTATAGTAGAATGCAACGTCATTGGCTGGTATATACCAGCCTACCTCAACCTCAACGGGAAGGAGAGTGGAGGAGGCCGACCTCTCTGTGCACATAGGAGGTCGAGAGTGCGGTGAGTGGGATACATGGTTTTTGAATCCCACTCGTGTGGGACGTTGTCAGTCCGGAATCGAACCTCTAACCTTCTGGTGACAGGACGACCGCTCTGACCCCTTTTTACCACAGGGCCAACAGATTGCTTGCAATGCACTAAAGGCATCTGTCGCCATCTGTTCGAGCACTGCTTCTGTTCATTTCTGATTGACTCGCTTTTCCAACGGCAGACAGGGAGCAGCAAATCAATTCCATTGTTCCGTTGCTCTAAAACGACAACAAAGATTTCTTCGTAATGAGCCGCCAGGACAGAGGCGGTGGGTGTTACACAGGGGGAGGGGAGGATATTACTAGAACAATCATGGGCTGGAATGTGGAGCTCATTGTTTGTAATTGGAGGTTACCAGCGGCACCGACCTCTCATTCATTCAGGAATATTTCTGTCGATGACGTCGTGCAGCCACAGGTCTCTGTAAATGATAGCGACGGCTGTGTGACAGTTATTATCGACCTGTTGTTTTGCTGCTGTTGACAAGCTCACATTTGGGAATAAGAGAAACCAGTGTCAACATGACGATAATTGCTCATGCCATCTCACTATTCTTCTTGTACAATGGTCATTGTTTTTTGTACTATACTTTTTTTTAAGGTGTTCTGTTGCTGTAGACTTTTTCTTAGTATTTCAGGGTTTCAGATGATATAGATTATAATATATTTCTTATTGTTTGACAGTATTCAATGTTGTGCCATGTACCGAGGACCAGGGAGAAATGCTATTTCATTTCTCCGTTTGTCCTGTTCGTACATTTAGCTGCATCGACAATAAACCCATTCGACTTGACTCTCTCCACAGTTCACAAAAGTTTGAAGAGGTGCATTTCTTTACGAGTTGATGATACGTAACATATATTAAGATGCATTACGGTTTCACACATTATAAAAACCAGAAGTCCAAAATCAGATCTCCATTAAGTAAACTAAACTATAACATAAACTCCTTTCAATGTTTCCTATTTGAAATTTGGAACTGATGAATTTTGAGGGCTTCCTTTGTCGGGCATTCTTGTTATTAAATACATTTTTACAGCGGATAAAAAGCTGTTGGGGTTGTTGGGACAGTGTGGACAGCTAGTTGGGGAGGGGATGGGGTTGGAGGGGGCGGGGTTAGGGTTTGAAGTTTTTGGTTGCTGGGGAAATACACACGTGACAGTGGAATAAAAACCTTGCAGACTTTATTATTATTAACAAATTCTCATCTGTACAGAACAAAAAAAAAGTTTACAGGGAGGAAAAAAAAACAGATGATGAGTGAGGAGTTCCACGGATTCAGACACAAAACATTGTTTACAAAAAGATCTTCGACATCACAAACTTAAAATAAAATGCTCTAGTCATCATCACTCTATTGGACAAGAACCGCGAGGACCGACTGGAGATCACGCAGCATTCTGGCGACAAAATCTGTGGGCAACACACACACACACACACACACACACACACGTCCATCCATCACACACACACACACACACACACACACAAAGGCCCACACGTGTCTGCTGGGTGCCACAGGGAGTTCTGGGATGTTCTGTACAGCGGAATCCCTCAGCGGGACGGCGAGTAGGCACACTTTGATATAACTGACGTCTGAAATGGGATTAAAAAAGAAAAGACAAAAAAAGGAAAACAAGCGAAGGCAGCTGAACGAATCGGAGCGTCTTATTTTCAAGCGGGGAGGGCGGCGCTCAGCACACCGCGCTGCGACTATTAGAAAACACACATACACACACACAAGGAAAATAAAGCAGTTCAGCCCAACGGGAACAGTCTGTCATGTAGTACGGTGCACATCAGTGCACTTGACAGGCTGGAGCCGGGACAGGACACGCTCTCCCACCGGTGGTTTTTACAGTCGGCTGACTCGCCGATCCTTTACAGCGGTATTCAAAACGTCTCGACGACGCCATGACGGACCTAAACAGTGAGGCGTCGTCCTAAAAACCTTGACCTGCAGCACGTGTGCGGCCCAACAGCTGCTGGATTGTGTCACTACGCCTTAAAAGGTCCAGTGTGACAGGCCTGTAACTTGCAGTGTTGCACCCTCACCTCATCATCATCATCATCATCTTCCAAACAAGTGGGAGAACCTATGGTAGCCTGAAGTTATTCAAATTCAATGCTTTTTTTTGGTTTGTCCATTCTGGGCTACTGTGGAATCACAGCGATGTCACACAGTAGCCATGGAGAGGACAGTCAGGTGATGATACGCTCATGAAAATAATTTTAAATTGTTCAATTTCTGCCAGTGGAAATGGCTTTAATGCTAAATCATGGATCCGACATCGCTTTGCCCACGGGTTGGATTACTTTGCTTAACATCAACACGGTTTGCATATTCTTAAAAGAGAATCAGCCCCTGTTTTTACGTTTTGTTACAGTTCAAGCAGTGAAATGAACATATTCAACACTTGAAGCCACGTCAACTGAACTTCCTGTTTTGCCACGTCACTGGTCGGTTTCAATCATATACGAAAGCAGCAGTGGTAAACCCCCGAAGTATCATCACATTCAAAGACCTCCATGTATTGACCAGCTCATATTATGGGGGAACCCATGGATATATTATTGGAACTGTAAACATACAGTGTGTTGAGCTTTGAAGCAAAAAAACAAAACAAAAACAAGACACGGTGGCCAAATGGCGGAACTGCAACCTCTGTTGTCACGTGGCACCATGCTGCCTGTAATGACTTTTTTTTTTTTTTTTTTAAATAAGATAACAATGAGAAAAATATGCCTGTAAATCAGTAGATACATATTTTTCAGTTTCATCCGCTGTTTGTTTACTTGCACATATTTTTTGACTGGTACTTCTTTCCATTGTAATGAATGTGCATCAGAGCCACGGGGCTACGAGGAAATGCTCGTGCCTCTGCTCTATAGGCCACAAAAAGCCTGAATACTTGAGTTTGGATTTTTGTTGTTGTTGTTGTGGTTGCTGTGCGTCATGCATCAGTGAGCAGCTTTCATGGGTGAGAACACCACCCCACCCCCGACACTGTATCCACTTCTTATGATACATCCACAGCGGAGCCTCTGACTGGCCCACCATAACCTCTGGGCACCGTGACAAGTCACTCTGCTGATCAGTAAAGCATCGGCTGCCCTCTGTGACACATCATCATCAGCAGGCTGCTGGAGCGCACCCACACTCAAACCAATCACCATATACACACACTGTCCTCCACACACTTGCTCGCTGGAGAAAAAGGCAACCAGAGAACATTCAAATCATAAAAAAAAAAAAGTCCATTAGTAAACAAATAAATAAGGCTATGACAAAACAATATATATATATTTATAGATATAAAAACAAAAGAACAAAGACTGTGCAATGATTCCAGTATCATCTTTACACAAAATGTTCACATCTCTATAGTAATGTAGAGTATTTTTTTTTTATTTCTTAATTTTATTTTTTGTTGTTTTTTTTGTCTCGTTTTTCTTGCATTGCTCTCAGCTTCTCCGTACCAACCAGCATGACGCCGACCGACACTCTGCGAGTTCACGCCTGGGGGAGAGGGGTGGAGGGAGAGATGGGCCAGTTTTTCCCAGTACATCAGCTCCACCCGGTCCAGAATCAGAACGGGATCACTGGTGATCCCGCGACATGATGGAACGCCGCCACGGCGAGTGTGCTGCCAAACAAACGTCCCAGACAGCTGCTGGAGCCGTGACCATCAGCTATACTGGGAGCAGCGGAGGGATATGGTGTGCGTATGGCACTGGTCAGGCTTTAAAAACAAACGGACTGTATTTAAGGATTGCCCAGGTTGCCAGGTGTGCTGTTTTGAAACGGATACTGGAAGAAAATTATTCCTATTACTCCTGTTCTGGTCATGCTTTCGAGCGAGTCTGCTCTCTCTCTGTCTCCATCCCCCTTTTTCCTCATGTTTGTGGCTCTATGGCGGGCTGACTGGTTGGCACCGCCCGTCTAGCAGTCCCATGGCGATAGAATCTAACACACATCAGCAAAAAAAAAAAAAAGAAAAAAAAAAGCCAAACATCCCAAAAATCATTTGAGCAGGACAAACTAGAAGAATATACTGTTTCAAAGACAATTTGCATGACGCACATATATGCACAGGCACGTACACACACACACACTCTCTCTCTCACCCATACGCGCGCACACACACACACACACACACACTGTATCCTCTATACAAGAGCATTTCCCCGTCCCACTTTCTACACATTTACACTTTATCCACTTCCCACTCCCCTAAAAACTTCACCTTTGACCCCATATTCCTGTAAAAACCCACAGTCTCCTCCCCCTCCCCCTCCCTCCCCTCCCCTCCAACACCACCACCACCACAGTAAAGGGGGCTGGGGAAAATAGAGAAAGAAAAAAAGAGAAGTAATACTGCATCTACATCAGGTGAGCGCAAACCAAACAGCAGGATGACCTGATACTCTGAAATGAAGGGAGGAGAGAGAGAATTCAAGTGGCAGTGGTCGCCCTGGATAGTGGGCGGTACTCGTGTAGAATATGTGGCGCGGGGGAATCGTTGACCACGCCCACTTTTTGCCTGCAAGACTGTGAGTGAGGCCACTCAAGAAGATGCTGGAGTGGATCGAAATGAAGGACGGGGGCAAATGGGAGAAGCAGGTGGAGTGTTTGTGGCTCTCTGGGGGTCAGGGGTTGTTTAATGACAGGGGGCGGTCCTATTTCATCTGTGGTCATTTCTCCTGTGGGTGTGTCCTGACCCGTGTGCGGGCGTGGTCTACCTGTCCTTCAGCTCCTGAGTGACGCGCTTGGTGAAACGGCCGCAAAGCAGCCCCATCACGAAGAGCAGCGTCACACCTACACCGATCACAATCAGGATGTAGTTCTTGGACGGCGATATCATCACCTGCATGGCCAGGTCTGAGAAACCCTCAGCAGGTGCCACCTGCAGGATCATTAGGACATTACAGTCAATCTCAACACTGCCTGCAGGTTTTCAGATTTAAAAAAAAAGAAAAAGAAAAAAAAGGTACAGTAGTTTGAAATCTAGTGATTATGTTACACATACTAGATGACAACCTCCCTCTTCGGAATCAAAGGGATAGCGACGATACACTTGTTACCTTCCAAGAATGTAAGATGACCTGTAGTAGCTTTCACTTTGCGGTGAGAAAGGTGTTTGGTTTGTCCATTCTGGGCTTCTATAAAAACAGGGAGGACATGCTCCTCCACAGTTTCAAATGAATCAATTAACTGATCAATCCATTCATGCGTTCTCGCAACAGCGAGATAAGCGTGCCTGTGAACTCCGCATTCTTTCTGGCAATTGCGGTGACGATGTGATGCGTGTCGTTACATGAAGTGTGACTGGGTAGACGGCAAATCTGTTGTGGTCGTCAAGAGCAAGGATGTGGTTTATAAACACAGACTATTTACCATCAATGTGTGACTCAGTTGAAACTCAGTTTAAGCTAAAGCACCTTGATTTGCTTTTATTTATAACTGTTCTTGTATTTCTTTCATGACAAGTTGTTTGTTTTGTACCGATACCGCTTCGATATCGCTACACTGAACACCATTTGCAGAGCCTTCCACGGGGGGGAAAGGGTGCTGGTTTAGGGAATACAAACAGTTTGATCACTTTACCCTCCGCTGACTGGAGTAAAATGAACAACACAGCTCCTGTTTGTGTAGTTATTTTGTGTTGTGGTGTGAAAAGCCCAGTGTGTGTCTCCTGTCTCGCTGACAGTGCGAAGAGGCCAGAGGTCACGTACCTTGGCAGCATAGCTCCACATGTCAATGCGATCCTGGAGTCTCTTCTTGCACTCTGGTTGCAGGCGAATGCGTTTGTCCTGCAGCGCCTCCATGAGACAGGACATCTCTGAGGAAACAAGCACAACAATACTCAAATCATGTTTGTCGCGTTAAGTTATAGTTGCATTGTGTGAGCTCAGATGATTTAGAGTTGATGGTTACAAAATACTTAGATGTAATTACATGTAATTAGGCCATTGGTGGTTTCTGGTAGCCGAGCGGTGCACATGCAGACCACATGACGTCACTGTTTTGGTTTCCGTTTTTGTAAGTATATATGACAGTTTTGTTCGACTCTTATTATGTCACTAAGTTGTCACTCATGGCCGTGATGTTATCTTATTGATACTGGTGTAAAACAATAGTATATGAATGTAGGGCGTTGGAATTAAACTGTATCACCACAACGATAACAATTTCATAACACTTTTATAAAGATTAAATTCTTCAATATCTCACATGACCACAAAATAAACTGGAAGTAAGACAATATTGTATCTTTGGTTTCATTTCTACATTCCCATGTTCCCAGCTGAGTAGTTTGTTTGTGAACTCACGGCGCCCCCTGCCAGGTGGAATGGCAGCGCAGTGGTGCTTGATGTCCAGAGCGCAGGCTGTGTGGAGGACGGGGTCAACGAAGATGTCTGCCTTACTTTCCTTCAGCATGTTCAACACCTCCTGCAAGACAAGGAGGTAAGCAGGGAAACGAGTTGAAGAAACGGATTTGAAATCTCAGAAATCAGAGTCTGTGTACAGGCTGTGCTTCATGTCACTGGGGTTAACGATCCTCTCATTGGTCAGTGAACGCAACGGTAGGTTGGTTTACCTTTTTACATGCATCCTGTTTGATCTTCAGCAGATTGACCTTCAGACACTCCTCAACCTGCCCCGTCTGCTCCTGAGCTGCGGCTTCCTCTGGACACAGCCTGGAGATCTACAACATACCACGTATTGTCATTGTTTTTGGTACAAGTTGCCGTGTGAGCATGAATTTCCATCAGTGCACTGAAAACCACAAACTGCATCAAAAAGGACCTGCGGCACAACTTATAGTTGATCAGAACAAAAAATGGAAACTTTCATTTAAATAGAAATGTACAGAAGAAATTCCTCATCTAATGAATTTAAAAAGGGATCCAGAATTTTGGTTTTAAAGTGAGTGTTGTAAGAAAGTGGAACTGTGTGTACCTCCTGTGTGCAATGGATCTGAAGCTGAAGGTCCAGCCTGTAGTCCAACGCTGACTCCTGCAGGATAACCCGGATCTGATCCTCACAGTCTGAAGACAAACGCTGCCACAACAACCAAACACGGGCATGAATAATCACAACAGTTAAGTTGTGTAAAGAAGAGTCCCGATGGGTGTAGGATGGTGATTCTGACCTGGTCGGCATATTTGAGTTTGAGGCAGGAGATGACCTGACCCTCCAGCTCGCTGTCTGCTGTCGCCTTGTTGAGGATGGACTGACAGAACTTTGGGATGTCAGCTTTACAGGCTTTCCTCAGCACTGGATTTAACCTGTAGTCTGGGGACACAGACACACCTAGAGTAAGTATACATGCTTGTGGCCCTGATGTTGTTGAGAGTGTGTGACATTGCGCACCTGTGTTCTGTGTGATCTGTCTCTTAGTGATCATCTGTTTGCATTTGGGGTCCATGAGTTCACTGTTCTTGTTCTGTTTCAGACACTGAAGAATGTTCTTCCCCTCTGACTCCGAACAGAACCGCTGAAAGACACATTTTACACACAAACGCGTTAGACAGATACATCAACAAATGAATAGGTCTTCAGTGTTATTGTTGATCTATTCTCCAACCAATTTGATCTGATATCAGTCGGTCATGATTGGTGCAAGAGGGTAAAGTAACACATGCAGGTAAATGCAAAGTCTGTATTCGTACTGACCCTGATCATGTGCTTGCAGACTCTCATCAACTGATAGTCCAGTTCAGGATCAACCATCTCCGTCTCCTGCAGCTTGAATATCCGCTGGTGACAGCGAGAACTCAACTGACGCTTGTTCTCCTTCAGGCATTCGGTAACCTGACAAAAAGAACAGGTAAGATCATTATTAAATCACTCAAATACATGCGATACATGTTAATGTCAAAACACCTCTTCGTACAGTGAGTTGATGGTTAGATCAAGTTCAGTTACCACACTGAAGATAAAATTTGTACTTTCAAAAACAAAAAGGAGAAATAAGTTCTGTCTCATGAGTGGCTCCTCACCTGTGCGTTGCCAAAAGCCACATTCTGACACAGTCTTGTGATGTCCTGTTTACAAGAGTCGTACAACTCCGGCTCCAGGCGGATGTCCTCTGACTGTGGAGATTCAAAAATGATTTAGAAGATATACTCAAAAAAATAAACACAAAAAGTACTTTGTGTTAACAAATTTGTAATGACATGGCATTTGCCTTCTATTCTCAAGTTGTTGTCTGACATGCTCCACTTCCTGTCTCTGTACTGCTGTTGTGTCACTGACTGTGAAACCTCAGATGACAAACTGTCGATGTGTCCGTGAGCTTACCATCTCCACCTCCTCCACCCGCAGCTCTTTACGACATTTGACTGACACCCGTTGCTCCTTGACCTCTTGTAGAGTGTCATTCCTCACCGTGGTGCTGAGGCAGATAACAACGTCCACCCTGAGTGGCAAGAAGGTCATTGGATTGTTTGTTAGGCGACACAGTGGTGGGCATCATTTGGGTAATTATTTGGTTGGAGGTCCAGTTTCTGCTACTGTCTTAGAGATAGCAAGTTGATCTCATGGGCCTTACTTCTTCTTGATGTTGGGACACAGTTTGAGGACGTCTTCCTTGCAGGCAGTTTTGAACTTGTAGGAGAAACGGAAATCTTTGATCTGAATCTGAAGAGAGAAACAGACATTGTCGTTTGTGATCAACTCAGGAAGCAAAAGATGCAGTTACACATTGGTGTTATCATTTTCTGCCACATTAGGAAGTGGGTTAAAGAGGTTTCCGGGGAATCTGTCAGGCCACAGCAGACAAACACAGCCACTGTTTATTCTATCATTGTGTTCATCAAACCACGCCTTAAGTATTGCTGTTCACCAGAGAAGGACACTGAATGGACCTTAAAGATTTGTCAGATATGATGATGAAAAGAATATTTTATGTCAGACTGAGGGTAATTTCTTTATTTTCAGGGTACTGAGCATTGTAGTGGAGGGACTGCTCACCAGCTGGAAGTGTGTCACTCCGACTGCACACTTCTCATTCATCTCCTTCTGGTGTTTGTTCTGAACCAAGCACTCCATCAGATCACCGGTGTCAATCTGATTATCAGCAACCTCCTGATGGACACAGACACACGCACAAGTTCAAAACAAGTAGTCCAGGAAATGGAGAGTCCATGAGAAATCCTTCTTTCTTTGCAGTATTTTGATTCTCTTTTGGCTTTTCATAGGTGCCAAACATTCTCAAAATTCTTCGACTCACTCGGGACTGGATTTCAAAATAAATATGAGACAGAGAATATGTGAGAAATGACTTACATGGCAGTGGGCCTGGATGACTGGTTCACATGCTCTCATGAGCAGAGCCTCTATCTGAATATCCTGAGGACAGAACAAACGAGGCCATGAGGTCAACACAAAGCATTAGTCAGTTCTGACAAATCCACTTTCATTCCAACAGGGTCACTCATATATTCACTGATAGAATCAGACTCAAAGGAAAATCCTAACCCCAGAGATAGGTTATTATCGTGTTTGATAGAGTATGGTTATTTTGATGGGTACTTCCATTTCCTGGGGTAGTTTAGTTTGACCAGTCTTAGGTTGTACTGATGTTGTCTCTTATCATTAGACATCACAAAAAGCTTGACAGCAAATAGGCAACTAACTGGAAGAACATCATCACCAAGTGTTGACATTTCTATTGGATCCGACAGTGCATCTTGTTTTCATGGCTTGGGGAAACACTAATTAGATGTGAATTAAGCCATCTAATATGGTACAACTCCGCTAATCATTGCTAATAAACTCAACGAGTAAGAGAAAGACAGGGGAGAGACGGGATGAGAGTCAACCGAATGTGAAATGTGGGGAGAGAAGAATGTGGGCAGTAAAATATAAAGCCAGAGAAGCGGCTGCATTAAAGCTCTTCAGTTTCGTAGGATGTGTTAAAATTGTTGTAAATTGTAAAATGTGACTTTTACTGTTAAGGGGGTTTCAACAAAGAAAAGAAGAGAATGGGAGCATTTGTGTCGTTCACCAGAGGTAGAATTATGGGATGCGGCAGCTGCAGTTGTTACCTCTGACTCCAGCTCTGTGAGGTTCCCCACCACATCTCTACAGTCAGACACCAGGTCCTCCAGGTGGTCCTGCAGACACTCCAGCTCCTGTCCCGCCTCCGTCTTCTCACTGCACCACTTCCCCAGGTCGGTCAAGCAGCGTCTCTGCAGCTCAGGGTCCAGCTTCACATCAAGCGCCCTCTGGTGGAGAATCCTCTGAACCTCCACTTTACAGTCCCGGGAGAGCTGCGGGGAACCATTACGACGTTCATTTATGAATAAAAGCACAGAGACAACTCCCAATTATAGTTCACCAAGGCTTTAAATTGATACTCCACTCCAATTTTATGAACTCCCCATTTCTATAACAAAATAAATATGGGCAAAAGCTCAAAACACAACAATTGCACACATTGCACAAAGGCTCAAAATTGAGCTGCATTCAATGCTGAAATTACTTTTAACCAAGACAGACTTGTAAACAAGTTTCTCAGTGTTTGATATCTAAAATGTAAACATCATTAGGGTGGAGCATCAATTTAAAGACCATGTGACACTGAGGATTATATAAAGAACGACGGTAGTTGATAAATCAATGTCCCCATATTAATTTTCTCTGTAGCTTTGGTATTGCTCTGGTCAATTCTCAGCTCATCTCTTCGGTTTAATATAAACCTGTTGACAGATCAGATCCCACATGAACCTATAGAGTGCCGCAAGAATGAGTTCTATGAGGAATAAGTTCTATGCTTTTTTCTTTTTTGAAATTTTTTTTTACAGACTTTAGTTTCAGCAGTCATCCAAAATGCAACGCAAAGATTCCTCTGACCTGTTGCTTAAGGAACCAGGGCACCGAGAACTTCCTGGTTGGCCTACATACAGTAAATGTGTCATTCCTTCGCCACTCTATACCAGAGAAGAATTACATAATCACCTCTCCCAACAAACCACCCGTCATCAGAGCAGATGCCCAGACTCCTGTGATTGATTTTGGTTTAGCGACATGATGTACATTACTTACAGTTACACTTGGTTCTCGGCTTCGGAAGCCCTATCGGGGAGCTACCAGAATGGCATTCACAGTTCATTTACATATTCTTCAAAGTACAATATTTTAGATTAATTCAAAAGGATGGAAGAATTCTATATGTTTGACTAACGGACCATTTTTGATAGCAATTATGATACAAAAAAAGAAACTGACACATGATAAGTGTTCTTTTTGAAATACAAAATGCATACAATACGTGTGGTATCTGTTGTTAATCAAAATAGAGGGATAAGGAAGTAATCCAGTCCCTTATGTAGATTTTGTCAAAGTAAACATTTATCTCCATGACTCGGCATTACAGTATCAGTATAAAATCATTGTTGTTCTGGTAACTATTACAACCACGTCGGAGTGAAAACTGCAATTGTTTCTACGGAACATGTCAAGTGTGAAATATCATGGCTGCAGCTCATAATAAGTCATGATTCCTATCTGCATAGTGACAGACTAGATTTTGTAAGTGGGAACTGACACTTTCGCGGTAGAGACTCACCCTGCGGCCCTGCTCCACTGAGCGGTAGGCGTGGCGGTACAGGCAGGAGAAAATGGTACCTGGTGGCATCATCTCACTGGTCTCGTTCCAGCCGTGAGTGTGGCAGAGTCGAGCGGCGTCGCCCTGACATTTCTTATACAGGATGGGATCTAGCCTGAGCAGCAGCATGGGGAAGAACGCCATGGTTAACAGATTGAACGGTTCACCGCGGGGTCACCATTTGTCAGTATTTAAACCTTGTAATGAGGCACCAGACAGAGTGCCTCAGCTTCAGTGCTAGTGAGCATTTCACTGTTTGTGTCCACATACAGACACAAAACACGCGCTGATTATTGTAACTGTAACATAAACATGATGCCACACCAACAATCGTAGTCCATTTTAATATCCTCTTATTATGTAAAGTGAAAGATTTGACTGTGAACAAAGTTCACAAACTGTTTGTTAAATCGCACGGTACAATACTAGCTATCTAAAAAAGATTAAAGATTCTGATCCAAACCCTATTTTTTGTGCCGCGACATAAAAATGTTTCTTACTTCCAGTCTCTGGCGATAAAGTATTGCAGCTCCAGCAGTCTGTGTTCACAGTCCTCCACCATTTTCTCAGTGTACAGATGCTCCATCAGACAAGACAGGATCCTGCAGAAACAGGAAGTAAAAGTACAATTTTTATTCTTTAAGTCTTTCGGCCATTTTATTGCAAGACATACACTTCTGCGACCAGGCCACCCACGGCTGATCACAACTTCATGCGTGTTCCTACACTGTTTAGGCCAAGTCATCATATTTTCTCTGTCAGTATGTGGAATGTATTAATTGAGAACTGTGTAATTGAGAAATGTGTATTGGCAGTGACGGAGGGAAGCGTTGTCATGAAACGCTCGGTCGTAACATAACTGTACAGAAAGGTGACCAGAGTAACAGTCTTTAGAGGTAGTGCAGTGTACATTCCATGTGGACCAAGTTAAATGTCTTCTTCTATCTGATACACCCCAGCAGCAGTAGACAACTGGGTCAAACCTCAGGTCAATTTCTCGGGCAGATCGTGAAGAAAATCCAATTATTTATGTTTAACCATGTATGAGGCTCTCACCGACAGTCACGGGTGCTGATTTCCAAAAGGGCAGCGAGATTAAATAAATTAATTCTACTTCCTAAGTCGTCATCAAAGCGAGAAACACAGTCAATGAGGAGTGGGAGGAGGACTCACATGGGGTCTCCACTGCGGATGTGTTTGCAGGCGGTCTGGATAACTGACTCGCATGCCTCATTCAGTGCTCTATCGATGCGGTAGTCAGCTCCTGGATCCGCTTCCTGAATCAGAGTCTGGAGCTAAGAACAGAAAGGAGGTTTCCTGTCAACAAATGCAAAATGACTGTAATATGCTCACAGACATTCCAGGAAATGATGGGAGGTCTTTACTGAACACATTAGATGAGGAAGTTGAACAGTTTATCTGGGTAAGAAATGTGTATATGTGCAGCACTGACGAAACAATATCATTCGATTGATTTACATAGTAGCTCAGTTTGTAACTTTTCAGTGTAAGAGACTGGACTTGGTCAAATTGCCACAACACAACTTAGTTGATGAAATCTTGAGGATAGATTGCATGTTTAAGCTGAAAACCCAAAACCTAACCCTTCCTGTCCAAGCATGCAGAAGAACTGAAATGACAAAAGCAATTCACACATTCATGTGATAATATACTGATATACCGTCAGTATAATCATTCTATACATTCTGCCAAATGGAATGAGATGGGAAAATGTCACTAAAATATTACATTCTGTTGCTTTAATGTCTATATTCTATGTCTATGTTTCTGCCAAGTATGAAGGTATTACATCTCATGGTGTTCCTGAGATTCAATGTTCCTGAGAAATGTGTGACACTACAAATACAAAATTGTGTCTGTATGTTAGTTTGCTGGGTGTTTCCAGTCCGTTAACATTCACAGCACAATGTGGAATCCATGTTGCTCCAGTCCTGTAGTTACCGGCGAGCTTTATCCAATTACAAATGACTGGCACATTACTCCAATATTTAACAATTACTGCTGCCAAACTGTGCAGCTTTTAACAGGTGTCGACAGTTTCATATGTTCCACCTCACTGGTTTACAACATCGGCGCACTCTGTGCAAGGCGGTAATGGCTGAACCCCCACTTAGAAGCAGTGCCAGAGAAATATCTTTGGTGCCACAGTAACCCGCTCAAGTGAAGTCAAATATTTCACTTGTTCAACTGAGGTGCTAATGCCTTCTTACAGGTATCTTGCCCCTCACAATGTAGGTTATATCTCTTCTTAATGTTATCTTACCGCCCTCTGACAGTTTGGGTCGATGGCTCCCATGTCTCCTCTGCCGACCTTCATCAGGCAGTGCAGTGTTCTTCCTTTGCGGTGCAGGCCGGAGCAGTGACCCTCGATCTCGCTGCGACACTGCAGGACGATCTCTGGGCTCAGAGAAAAGTCCTCCATCAGCATCCGCCTGTAGTCCATCATCTCGCCCTGACATTCACCGCTGACCACGCGACCTGCGAAAAAACATTTGAACACACATATGCACTTACTGCAGAGGTTACACCATGAAATAAAATTAGGCAAATCATAGATTTGTCATAAAATATTTTTGTTGCAATTATTAAATAAAAGGCACGATGATCAATCGATGTTATACACACTGGGATTTTAAAGCAATAAACGGAATTTAGAGGCCTGCATGATTGCGAGATGATACTCATGCGTCCCCTTACAACTGTTTGCTGTGCAGGGGTTTTTAATGTTGTTGTGGAAAGTGCAGGTGGTATAAAAATTCTGTTGGCTTATACCTCGGTTATTTCATTGGCAAAGAAATACTTTTATATAATGTCCACACAGCGTCATTCATGCAGTTCCTGTCATCGATGCAGTCACATGATTAATCATGACAACCTGCTCCATATGAAATATAATATAACCCTAAGCTGTAATGAAGTGGTTCCTCAGCACCACATCCACTCTGGAGAGGCGTCAGACTGTGTTTTATTACAAACACATACAAGCGTAAGCAGGAGAGTGGGCGGGTGAAAACATAAAAGCTGCGGGAGCGGGCGGGTGGGGATTGAACCAAGCCCCTGCAGACCTCAAACTGAAATTCTAAACTTGTTCTTTTACTAAGAAACTTAATTGAAAAAAGAATCTGAGAGAAAATAGAAAAAAGTTTAAGGAAATTGCCTTTTTTGTGAAGCAGGCTGCAGTTAAACTTAGTTTCATTCCAGAGAAATCTGATAACTTCACCTTTGAAGTTATGTTTCTTGTATGTCACTTTCTCAGAGCTGTTCACATTCAAAGCACAAGTTCCTTCCTGTTCTTCACTAATGATCAGATGTAGACACAGGCAGGCAGGTAAGATGCTAATCGTGGTTTTGACAAGTAAATCAATCATAAGTGAAAACACAACGCTGAATGACAGGTAATCTCGTTAATAATGGCCTGGCACTGTCAGACAAACGATCAGGGGGAGTAATTAGTGGTCGAGACTAAGAGAGATTGACAGCTTCAACGGGGCAGAGCTGCTTACCTCGATGCACAGCCGACTCCAGACAGAGGAGCAGGTAGGACAGACGAGCTTCTCTTGCTCGGGGCATGTTGCTGTCCACACTACAGCGATGCTTCTTCAGGTCTGACCTGCAGGCTTTGGCCAGGGAGTAGCTCACTTTATAGTCCTGAGCAATTAGCTTCTGCCTGGTTGTCAACGCCTCGCGGCACTGCGGACAGAACGACACCATAAATGTAGAGTTTTTCATTTTGTTTTTAACTATGATGTGGGTTTTTTTACTCACAGCCTTTTAAAGGTTCATGATCAGAGTTCACTGTGACAATGTAACCATCAGGATTTCACTACATAACTACATAAACTAATGTTTGAATAATATCAGTGTTTTAAACTGCAAAGGTTCATGTCTAACTGTCTATTTAGAAAGTATTTAATCAACAAGAATGCCTCGCAGCTGTTGAAGAGTTTGACTCACCCTCTCAGACATTGCTTCCTCAAACTTGTGATTGAAGAGGCATTTGTAAACTCGTCCCTCTCCAGCCAGAGTCTGTAAAATCAAAAGAAAAATATGGCATGCATCATTACACTATTTAATCAACAATTAGCTAATGGGAATGCCACATGTGGCAAACAATGCCTTCTATTCAGAACAAAAATAGTTGACTGCAGTATGATATCTTCATTCAATTGTTTTTTTTTATATCTTTAGAAATGAAAAATAATAATCAGTGACACTGTTTCTCATTCAAATAAATGGTGAACACTCAATACGGTACAATACTCGTCCTGTGGCGATGTGCGTTTATCCTTACGTTTTCGCAGAAGCGTTCGCGGTCCTCCCTGCAGGCAAAGTACAGGTAACGGTCAAGGTGGAAGTCATCTGAAGACAGTTCAGCCACCCGCATGATGGACTTCTTGCAGTCATCCTTGATGGGATGCGCCCCAGGCTGTTCCTCGGCCTCCCGCACCAATCCTTTCTCCAGACAGGCGATCACCTCGCCCTGTGAGTGGACATCCTGTGCAGAGGTGAAAGAACAAAGCGGCAGCAGAGAGTTAGCGGGAAGAGTTCAGCGTCATAATGTCAGTGCTTCTTTGTTCTGTTACAACCACTCGTTTGTACCAGTATCATGTTCTATTTATTGAGCAAGGAAGACTTTATCTGTAAACCCCTGTGCCCAACAGCTGCATCACATGATGTGGCAGCTTCCAACCATTTCAATGACTTCTTCACAAAAATGTACAAAAGGGTTAGTTCATCCAATTCAATCACTACAGCTTGTCCTTGTTACTCTGAATACAAACACTGTCCACAGAATTCCCTTGTACGATTTCATGAGTAAAACAGCCGCCTGGGCACTGACTGCTGGAAATACTAGGGGTCCACATAGGGGCCCAAGTTTCAGTATGGGTTACAAATGCATAGATACGACACAGATGCATAAATTGGGCTTAACAGAGTAAATTCAGGTTTCGCCTCTCACTTTCTCTCCTATGCTGATGCTGCCGCAGTGCAGCGCGTTGATGTCATCGTGGCACTTGTCCATGAAGCCGCAGATGAGCCGGAAGTCACTGAAGACGATGCTGGTCATTTTGGTGATGTACTGGTTGCACTGATAGTCGCTGATGTTGCTGCGGTGATCCACTAGGCAGGACACCAGGAAGCCCTTCCCATGCTCCTCCGTGGCACACTCCTTAATCTGAGCAGAGAGAGCAGACGGAGTCACTGACTGGCTATTCTGAAAGGTCACAACACAATTAACCTGGCCTCAAAAATCAAGGAGGGTATTGTAAGAAGATAGAGGATTCAAGCAGAAAGCTGCTTAAAAATAAATAGTTGATCAACTGCTTTTCGAACTAAATTGAATTAAAAATAAAACAACTAAAAGCAGTTGTTGCCTCTATGATCCTAGAGGGCAGGATGACATGGACAGTTTTGAATTAGATTTTTTACACTCAGGATGGAAATATATTCCAATCACGTAGGTGCAGCAGTACAAAAAGGATTGTTCACTTCACAAGCCAATACAGCAGGTGCATCAGAACTGAAAACAAACAAGGAGGATGTTAGAAGTGTCAAGTGAGAAAACATGGGTGAAATTATAACAAACTGACCTCAGAGATGGTCGACTTGCAGACCTCAACAGCAACAGACTCAAACTTTGGATCTTTGGTCAGGTTCAATTTATAGTTCCACAGCAGCTGAAAAGGAGAGGAGGTGCTGAACTATTACAGTCTCATTTATTTTCACCTTTCTCATACTTGTGTTCATTATATAAGATCAATGGATACACAGTCAGTGAAAGTGAGTTACTGATATTTATTTTAAGACAGTGGTAATGTCTGATTTTCTAGACTGAGCAAACATGGCACATAGAACTACAGGGAAATATGAAGGAAGTGGGTTTTCAAGGGTGTGGCACCAGGACTGGGGGCACTTACATGGTTGCATTCGGCAGCAATCTCTGTATCCTGAGGAGAGAAGAAAAGAAGTCAGTTAAAGTGCAATGTAGAGAAATTGTCTAATTTGAGCTCACTCCTACAGTATGACACCTCATGTATGTTCAAATTGCTTAGAACTACATATGCTACATTTGGTAAACAACATTGGCATCTTTGAAGAATCCAAAGTCCCACTTCACAGGTGGCCACCTCCCAGCGAGGTGATCCCTGACCTAGAATACAGCCTCCAATATACAATGTGGCCTCTGAGGTTTTTTTCAGTGCTATTTGACCTGAGACGACATGTCTGACTTCCTGCCTCAGCCAGTAGCCAAGCCTCTGCAGACCAACAGGCTGCCTTCCCCTTCAACCTGAGGCCAAAATCACTGCTGTATCCCCAAAGGACACACACACACACACACACACAACAACAACATGGGCCAGGAATAGGCCGTCAGTGTGTTTGAGAGTATGTGAAGGTCCAATTTACATTGCCTTTTACACATATACATATTTAATATGTATAATAACCCCTCCCCACACCCTGTGTGCTTGTATACTGACACAGTAGTTCCATTAAATGGGTTAGACAAGGTAAGTCCATAGCGCAACTCAAATGCATGCTAATACACTTAGTGAGAAGCAAGTTGATCGGACGGGTAGAGAACAGACAGCTATTGGAAACAGTGCTGAGGCAGACTCAAAGGCTCAAGAGAGGGAAAGCACAAAAATAAATGTTCTTGGAAAAGTGACCAGTCTAAAGTCCAGTTGATGCTTCTGCGCCAAAGCTCCACCGTAGGTGCACAAGCACATAGATGCGTTCCATGTCTGAGCTGCTCAGGGACACTTGCTACTTGTCTTTCATTAGACAGATATGATTGACCAGAAATCAGGAGTAGAGGAAGAGAAGAAGAGAGGATCCACTTCCGAAAGCAATTCCGCCTCTGTGCCTACGACACAGAGGCATAAATGTTCACAGCCATGCTTATGCTACGCACATACCTTTGGGGTCGCTACATGGGCTTAAATTGGGCTTATCCCATAGCTGACACACCCACCACCCACGACTTACAAAAGGCCCTTCATTACTGTCTGAATGTTCACCAGAATCTTTCAGCCTATTGTGTCATTCATTATCTATGGGTCATGTTCCCCTTCAGAGAGTAATAATCATAGATATCACTTCCAAGTGTTTTCCAAGACTGGAATATTGGTGAATGGCTTTCTAAGGTTTTCCATGACCCAGTATGGGAAGGGCTCTCATGTCATCTATAAAATGCAGATTGTAGAAAATTAAACAGGAAATCGATGTAACAATCAACAGGGAGAACCACTCCTCTGCAAACATTTGGTCCAACTCTGACCAAACATCACATCACAGTGGTTAAGACATTAATATGGGCGTATTCATTCAACACTGATTTCAAAGCCAGGAGAAATAAACACCCCTTAACAAGTACACTTGAAATGAAAAAGTCGAGAATTCAGATGTTTCTAACTTTCTAGGACACTTAGCCATTCCGGCAAAACAAGGCCCAACTCAAACTCTGGCCAGCTGTGTGGTAATCACACACAGCAGGAGGAAATTAAACCATCACAGCCTACACACCCATCCATATCTGATGGATGGCCTCCTTTTGTTTGCCATCGTTTCAACTGCACTCAGAACATGAAGACAACTCAAGAATAGCCGCCTCGTTAACTAGCGGCATCAAATTTCAACGTAATCATCTTTCATCCACAGCAAACCAGTGTGAGGGTGAACTCAATCTGGAAGAAGGTTTGATGAAGAGGAGCAAATAGAAAATGATAGATAAATAAAAAGGAAGAGGAGAGGTTTTAGTGTGAAGCTCATTCCCTTGCCTCCAATAGCTCACAGCAACAACTAATACAGTATGTCTACACAAATACATTTTTCTAAATAAATAAATAAATAATTTTAGAGAAACACCTAGCACTAGTAGTTTAATTCCTGGTGATAAGAACCAATTAGTAGTACTGCAAACATCCAACTAGTGGTGATTGAGCAGATGTGTCTTGTGAGAACCTTTCTTTACTTTATTTTGTTTGATAGATGAACGGTGAATAATGATGGAGGGAAAAGGTGCACTTCTTCAGTCTGGAGAGAAACCAGGTATGATTGCACCATAATGATTACCGACACCATCCAAAAATAGTCAAAGGTGCCAATAACGACCCAGACAGATGATTTCAAATTAACAGAGAAAACTCAATCTACAACCATATAACCAGAACTAGAAGTCGACCAATATTCACTTTTCAGCAAATATCAATACTGATTATTAGCATTTAACGAGTCTTATTAGAGGCACTATGCAATTAGAGAAAAACCTAACTTTAGTGTGAATGCCTTTCAAAGACATTTACTCAAAGCCAACACATCAGCAGATCTCAGCCGAGAGGGATATATTAGCTCCGACAGAGCCAACACATCACACTTAAGATATACCTAATTATTACCTACTGAAATGAAAGTACAGATCATCTACAAAATGCCAGAGTGATTACTGGTTGACCCCTGACCAGAACTTTCATCTAATATTATCTCATTAACAACTACTGAGGTGTGTGAATGTTATATAGATTTTCTGAATATTGCTCGTGCGCTCACACACCTTACAGGCAGTGCTATCTTCCTTCGTTTTGCACTTAAATAAAGTAAATCCGTTTCTTCATGTTCTTCCTTCTGCTCTGTGTAGCCACATACGTTTTACATTATCATTTTCTAACATGCAGCAGCTGTTGGAAAATAAGCCGTTATTTACAAAATGAATTGATAGGCTCGCAGGCAAATGGAGCCACGTCTCAACTCCAATCCTTGGCATTCATATAAATGCAATGAGAGCAAGTTCAGCAAACTCTCAACTTGTTTGTGTGAAGATAACACAGCTAAGAAAAGAGCCACACGTGGGATGCTTGGGTGAACATCAGCACAGCGGCGCCAAAGTCAGCAAATCTTCTGCAGGAGCCGCTACGGGGCAGCTTGGTGGAGCCAGACTGATAAACGTGGAGCAACGCATGCCGCATTTTCAATTAGCCAATTAAAGACTAATCATGGTTGACCGGAGGCAGCACATCAGCAAATGCAAAATGTTTAACCACTCTTCTTGATTCAGGTCATCCAGATAGTCACCGCAGCCTCAGCTGACTCTACTTTGCTTTATTTGACTCTCCATCTGGAAAACACATGTGCTCTTGTTTTCTACTTAACAGCTGGAGAGTGAGCGAGTATCCAGATCAGGTGTGTGACATTTAAAAAGGGCTGTGCTTCCACTGTCTACAATAATAAGCTCAAAAAGGCTAGAAAAAGCATGCAACTCGGAAATTTCATCAAACTGTGGAATCCAGAAAGACAGCTTCACAATGTTAATTGCCACGATACAAACTCAGAGAAACCCCCTCTCTTTGGACATAGTAAGGACATACATGGCTTCATTAGACTTAAAACTGCAATTGGATGATCACTTGTAGTTAGTCCGACTGAACTCTAAAAGCTGCTCAAAAATCAGATGTTTGAAAGGCACAAAGGGATGTTGCTTAGCAACCAGGAACCACTTTTTTTGTTGTTTTGTTTTTGGTGCAATACCAAAATAAATGTGTCACAGCAAACTATAAAAGCTCCGTACATATCTGACACTTCAGGACACAGTGATGCTCAATGTCGCCATTATAACTAAATGAATGCTTAATGCTCTATGAGACTACTGGGGCCAGAATTGGGCCCGTTTCCCATTGACTACCATGACAGAGAGGACCTACAAGTTTCACAGATGCAACATTTTTATAATTCTTAGGACAAGATTGAACTGCATATTGAAACGGAACCGTGATGAAGTGCTCACTGTTTCACTTTGCTGGGCACACCACAGAGTTCCAAAGAAAGATTGTTTTAGACCTACAACCATGACATTTTGACATAGTGTTCCTTTATCCTTTCCCAAACACCAGGTCCTGACAATGAGTAAAAAGGCAGGTTTGATGTTAAGGTCTGGTCACACCGATCCCTGACCTCCACAACCCATTTAACAGCTATCTAGAGTTCCAAATGTGAGTCAGACCTTATCAACCAGCATCAGTGTCAGACCTTGCTGGTGCCTGAATAGGAGCTTATCCCTGAGGCAGGTTAAACATCAGCTGGAAAGACTGAAGCCGGGGGTGTGGAGCAGCGTACAAGTAAATGCTCTGCTTGACATGTGTAAAACGTGTCGGGGTGTCGACATCCTTTTTGGCTTCTGATTTTGTTCATTTGTCTTCAAATGAGTTCATTTGGTCATTTCACCACATCATTCGGGACTGAGCATCAAGAGAGATTGTGGTATTTGGAAATGAGAATGACACTGCCCAGGTTGGGGGTTTCACTCCACACCGTTATTTAAATTGTTAAGGGAAATAGGTACCGCATAGAGAATAAAAAGGCAGATACACAGATGCTTCATATTGCCGATGGGCTGCAGCGAGTCGAGTCTCGAGTGTCCGCAGCTCCTCCCTTGGACTCAGCTCAGCACCACGTACACAAAACCACAGCCACCAGTAGGGCTGACAGTGGGCAGGCCGGAGACATACAAAAATGCTACGAGTCTAAAAGCAGCTCTCAATCTCACCCTCAAACCAGAGAGAGCAGCGGCAGAGAGCCAGCTGGGCGATTCTGGGCATTTACACTGACACTTGTGATACAACAACACCCACTAAGGTTGTGTCGGGACCAAACCTGAGAGGTTTTCTTTTAGAGCACTGATGAAAAACGGCGGTCTACTCAGTACATTCTATTAATATAGCCGACATATGCATGTGAGATTACATGAGGATAGCGAGTTGAGAAGTAGCAAATAACTGCCATACCCCATGGCCACATGACCCATCAAATCAAAGAGCTATTCTCGCTGACGGGAATAAACTTTAATGACATTCCATTTTTAAAGCATACATCAAATGTAGGACGTTTCAGCTCCATGTGCTCTCTTAAGGCCGTTTTAAAAATGAACACGATTGTCTTCTTCGCAGCTCTTGTTGTATAGACGGACAATTTCAAGACAAGTGTTTCCAGCACAGAGGATGCGGTCTTGTGATTTTGCGTAAGCAGATAATGGGCACAGACCGAGGCTTGTCTTAGCAGCTGTAAGCTCCTGTGCAGTATATAGAGCTCTGGGTCTACTGCGGTTCTGCTGCTGACAGGCAGCTAATGAGCTTAAGGAAGTGAGTGAGCAGTCAGCTGCTACCCGACCAACGGCCATAGTATGGGGTCGATCTCTAAGGACGCACTTTAATGGACCTAAAAGATTGCAACCACGAAATAGTGAGCTGACATCATACGTGAAAATAACACAGCCGGCATACAAGAAAGGCTAAGTCGACGTGATATGAGGAAAGTCAGCGATGTGCAATACCACTGTTCAGTGACATGACAACAACGTCGCTCAGTAGCTATAAAGGTTTGCGCTCAGTCTTCCACAGCCATGCTCAATGAACTGTGAGAATAATCTGATAATCAAAGTGTTCTGGAGGTGAGATATGAATGGAGGGTTTCCCCCACATTCTGCAGGGATCATATTGAGGTACCAGAGCTAAGGCAGCTAGGATTGTTATCATGTTGTGATTATCCAAGCAATACAGTGAACCCTTTCCATATCTCTGACAAAATTCCTGGCTTCGTCTTGTGATTTATAAAAGTCAATCAAATACAGATCAGGACCTGAATAAATACAATTTGTTATGTTTAGCAGTGGAAATATTTACACCAGCAAAGTGTCTATACTCTCCAAACTCAGTACCTCTTTCACAAGTGGGAAATCTCATGCATTCATCTTCTGGCAGTTTGAGTGCTGTCAAGATGTGTTAACAGGTCTCTTGAAAAAAGCACAGTTTAGCTTATTTAAAATGCTGCGGCCTGAGTCCTCACTAAAACAGAAGGTACAGATAATATCAGTCTAGTTCTGAGATCTTTACACCGACTTCCTCTTTACCACAGAGTTTCAGCGTACTTCTGTTATACTGCCATGAATGACGTATAGCCAGAACACACTCATGAACCACTAAGACCTCTCGGATCATCTGGGACTAGCTTTATTGTCCCCAACAGTTAAGAGTAAACATGCCCAACATTGGAACAAAGTACCAGAGAACTACAAATCGGCTGCAACTTCCACTTTTAGATCATGGCTTAAGACTTTGGTTTTCTTTCTTCAATTATTTTTCCAACTTGATTCTCACACTGCACTGTAATTTAAACTTGTATAATTCCTTTGTTGTCAAGTACTATTTTATACTCCATTACACTGCTGTTATTTTCATTCAGCTACTTTCACTCATGTTGTTTTTGTGTGTTTTATGTGGACACTTTGAGTTGCCCTGTTGTTCAAAAATATCGGCCTTGTCATAAACAATTACTGAAAAGATTGAAGGAAATTGAGTGAAGGACAAATCGGTCAGTCTGAGAAGTCTCCTCCATCCTCCTCCCTCTGCTGCTCTGTTGGAGTCATCACATCACAGCGGGCAAGGCTGCGAAACGAGCGGCTCTCTCAGCCCGAAGCCACAAGTTGACAAAAAAAATGTGACAAATATGAAGCTGCCAACAAACATCAGAGGGCCTTGCTTTCAGCTTGTACGCAATGGTTCACTCTAAGCTTCACAAGTGCACTGATGTTGTGTAAAACACAGTGAGGTGTGTGAAAGCCAGTGAAATGAGGCTTTCTTCATTTCATGTCCGGAGCTTGTTGAAACAGAACTATTGTTGGCTTTTTACCAGTCAAGCTGCTGACGGTGTCTCATGTTTTCTCCAATTATGAAATATGTTTTCACTTACATTAATGTAAACTGAACAATAATTAGCAGAATAATCACAGAAATTGTGAAAAAAAGGTTTGTTTATGTGCAGAGGCCAGGCGATGCCTTGTTTTAATTTCAGTGACACTGACTAGTAGAATTTCCATTAGTTACTGGTTCAATGTGTAAGATAGATGTGAATCAATTCCATCTGGAATGTGAAACAATTGTAGTGATGTTGTAATTCACCTCAGGAGCAGGTCCCCACTATGGAGCCCACCATGTTGTACGACCAAATATTGACAGTAGCCAAGAATGGACAAACTAAATACCCTCTGAGTTTCATGGATGGCTGGCAACTGCAGTAGGTTCTGCTATGTGTCTGAAAGGGAAGGGTGAGGAGAAGGGTGTCCAGCTGCGGCACGCAACTTCACCAGATGTGTCGGCACCTTAAGTGACACTGTGCAGAATTTGTGGGCGTCCAAAGGTGAAGCTGCAAATGGCAACCGACAGTAGAACCCTTTCCCTATAAATCCTAGTTTCTGAGTCTGTAGAGGAATCTTCAGTGGTATTTGACTAACATACTAAAAACACAAATAGATCTAGCATTTGGTTTGTGCTTTTTGGGCTATACCCGAGAATCATAGCAGCCTCCTTGAGAGGAAACGGACTCCTGATGTCAAGGCTCATTGTAGAGAAAATGAAATTTATTTCCTGTCTATTCATGTTCTAAAGTAATTCCCCATACAGGGGTCGTTAAGGCTTACTTGAATTACAAGTGTGTTACTTCACTCTTCATTGTAAACAATGATAGCCTCGACGACCCTTTCCTTTTTCTAATGTTGCCTGAACATGTCGGAACAACATTAACTCCTGCTGAACCACAACAACTGGGAAACCAGTGATGGTGATGAGGCACCAGGTTGAGGGGGAGGCCACTGACAGTTTTCCCCAGGGAGAAGAGACAGCTTCTGCCAACAAAATGGATTTGTCTGCCTCACATTAACATTCATTACTTGACAACAAAGAGACCAGCAACCGTCAATAACCATATCGGCTTACTAGATATGGTCAAAAACCAGTCATTACGGGCTTCAACTGTGTAACGTGGTCTTATCTCCAGGGAAACTGTAATTACCAGTATTACACAAGTACAAACACCACCCACCCAAGGGCTTGGCTAGCCTGGCTAACAATGCTAACGCAGAGGCAGTTGGTAGTACACTAGTTAGCAGGCTTTTGGTGAGTAATATAATAAACAAAGTTAGCAGACTACTCCCCTGCCTAAAAGGGTGGCGTTGAAGTGTTCCTCGAGTACGTCACGTTTATAAGATGGTAAACAGAGAGACCGATTTGACACTTAACCGCTAGCAAGCTCTCGACCACATCTAACGAACTGAGATGAAAACCGACCGGTTTGTTTCGTTCTGACTCACGGTGAAAATTTTGTCAACAAGCGGTGCAGGAAGTTTCTCTGTTACAGGTAGGTCTCCAGGAAATTTCGGCTGGAGTAACATCACAGTGCAAGCATTTCCTTGTTGCCACTTAGTGCTTTTACAGTTGGTCAACATCACATTGCTCCAAACCAATGTATTCATGTGAGACAAGAAAATGTAAAGGAACGAAAATAAAGAACTTGAGTCACAGAGAAAACAAGCGCCGTTCGTGGGTTTGCATAGCGACGAATTGAAGGGATGACCACGATTACGGATGGTATTCACACGGTCTGGCGCCATGGTCTGTATCTTGGTAATAATCGTTTTTTAAGTAATAATTTGATGCCTTCTTGACCGGCATTTGGCGTGACGTTCTCCTGGTACCAGTGCTAGCATCGGGCTAATAGCTAACATTAGCAGGTTCGTTCGCCTGGCACACCCGCCTCTGCCCCATACTACATCAGAACACAGTGCCGCTAACTCACCTCCTTCTTGTCCTGGAGACACTCGAGCACCGCCAGGTTATTGTTCCACGAATGTTTGGGGCAAAGCCGGGTCAGGTCTTCCCTGCACACCGCCTCCTCTGCCAACTTCCAGCCGGTAGAGCGCCTCCGAGCAAGCGAGGCCCCTGCACCCTGGTTTCTTTCAGCGGCTCCCGGGTTAAGGGCAGCCGGCCCCGGTCCTCCGGCGGGATTCTGTGGGTTATCAACGTTACCAGTAAGTCTGGCGACGGCATTGTTATCTCCTCGAATATAATGCACAGCCGACAAGATGCACATCAAAAGCAAGAGCAGAGGAACACGTATACAGTCCGCCATCTTCACCGAGCCAGTCAGCCTGCTGCTGCGTTCACGGACTGCCCGAATTATGGTCACTATGTCTAAAGTTGGTCATTTTTCCTCCTTCCAGAATAACAGGAGACAGATCGTGTATGATTCACGGGTGTGTGGACTCGTGCTCGGATCCATCCAACTAGAAAATCAAAAGAGTATGTGCTATGAAGATGATTTAAAGATTAAAGACCTAATATCTATATAGGCATTTGTGGAGGAAAACAGAATCATAGGGACGAGAATGAGGATCGGGGATTAAATTAGAATACGTGTCTTAAATACAAATATTAACGTGTTGGTGGTTCAGTGTCGAGGATCTA
>JAFBJT010106536.1:0-11505 GCA_016785325.1 Chascanopsetta lugubris
CCCCCCCCCCCCCCCCCCCCAGTATGCGCAGTCCCCCCCTCCCCCTCACAGCTCCTTTATCCTAGGACAATCCTCAGCGTGAGCAGAAGATGTCCAGCATGACAGCCCATTGGGATTTGAAATTACTTTTGAGTATCACAGAGCGAGCATCTGTGCGGGTGTGTTCTTGTACACAGTAATTAGTAGTCCGTATCTGTCTGCTGGTTTGACACTTTAATATGTATTGCTTTTATGATTTATGTTTCACTGTATTAAATTCCTTGTCCGTTGTAACTCAGAGTCGTGTTGCCAGTCTGTCTTGTCAATGAGACTTTGTGTCTTAATGGGGTTTCCTTTTGTACAATAAAAGTCAACGGAAATAAATGATACATATATGTATATATATATATATACATATATATACACACATATATATATATATATATATATATATATAGAATGTCGTAAAACACACTATATAGGAACATGAAGTATTCCTGGTTCTGTCACCTGATCAGGATCATTCAGTGGGTCATGCCTCATCTCTCCATGATATTCTATGGGATTTTCATTTGCAATCTTTACTTAATCTCACTGACAAACAAACAAAACCTCAACAGTGGTGCTAAATGTAGTAAATACATGTACATTTGATATTATAGGTCATTCTCTAGCATTATCTTGTTTTTGCTGCCCTCTACTGATTCCGCTTCCCATCATGTCAACAGTATCAGTATCACTGGTCTCGGTCAGACCTGAACAGAACCATGAAGTCATTTCATTAGCAACGTCTTTATTAAAGTTGTTTGTAAAATGCTCCACAGTTCAGACACATGAATGGCGATTGGAGGAGGATTACCGCTCTCGGTGACATCACCAAATGAGGCCGCTCGAAATCCCAATTACTCTAATCCCATTGCAGACCATCAGAGACAAGCAATGCACAATTCAAGTCAGTGCAGCGAGTGAACACAATAACACACTCATCTGCATACAGAATTTTTATGGTCAAACGTTTGCGTGTGTTATAACACTGAACATACTGAACAGTGCACATCAGAAAGCTCTGGCAATCCATGTCCTTCCAGCTGACTGTAACCACTGGCACTGGGTGTAGTAAGCGATTGAAGTTTTCAGTATGGGGCCTAATTATAACACAGCACATAATGGCGCTGACAGTTTTGCTTCATTTGTGTTCTTTCCTGCTGTCACTGTCTGACAGCGCCCGGATTTGAAGTAAATCCCACTCCGAGGTGCTCATGTAGTCCACGGTAATATTCCCCACATGCGGCTGCAGAGCAGTTTCCAAATGCAGCAAAACAACAAATCCCCTCTCATCCGTGACGATTTGATTCATCCTTCGATAAGCAGGCCATACATTGCAATCCGCAGAAAGAACAATAAGAGCGATGAGATCACACATATGGAGCTGGAAACAGACAGAACAAAAGATAAAAACTTCATCGGCTCTGCCCCCATTTCTGGTCACAGCATGGTTTCAATATTTGATCTTTAATGATATTTTACACAAAGATATGTAGGAATCAAACAAAGGGGACCTTTCAGTGAGTTTGACAGTCTGATCCTGATGATCACATCCATGCAGGCCATCAGAATATACGAAAAAGCAAGAAAAAACGCCTTTGATCCATTCAGTTTAAAAGAGGCTCCCATTTTGCTTACATTAAAGCAACATCTTGACAGCAATACGAGTCAACCTCTCCAGGCTTTCTCTGTTCCAAACTGCATGCAGGGCTTTGAGAGCACTGCACCGGTGCGCTCAGGTAATTGTCTCATACGTCCTGCTTTCATGTGACGGACTGGGGCGGTGGGTTGTTGCTCCTGTCAACAGGATTATTCCGCGGAGACGGCCGCCGCCGCAAGAACTCGGTCTCACACAGCGTTTCTCCGAGAAAGGGAGTCAGTGGGTCGGCAGGCTACACTTGGAAGTCGGTGCCAAAGTGTCTGATCTGGGCGTCAGTCATAGATAGATAGGTGGTCCTCATACTGGGCGAGTACTGCGGGGAGAAAGATGGGGGGGGGGGGGGGGGACACAATTAGGCACATTTGCATTCTGTAGCATTAACAAGATCCACGTCAACATGATCTAATGAGAGGCTAGGCTGTGGAGGTGTCAGGAGGTGAGCTAAGGGTCAGACACACACACACACACACACACACACACACACACACACACACACACACACACACACACACAGGCTGTGGATAAAACAGTGTCAAAGGTCACACATGTATGGAGCCTTAAAGCGGGGGGATTGAGGTCATGGGTTAAAAACTGCATCACAGGACTTAGCCAACGACACGTTTCAAGGGGTGAAATGGAAATGAAAACAAAGCAGGGTAACAAAAGGAAACTTACGGTATTTAAAGGTCTGAGTCAGAGGGTGAAAACGTAAGATGGTTAAAAGACAGTTGTTAACATCCCGCAGTGTTGAGACACAGTTTAAAGGCACAGTGTGTAGGATTTAGTGACATCATGTCCGCCTGGGTGGTGAATACAACAATTTGGACATTCGGGTGACTTCTCATTAAAACACCTGCACAATAACTACATGTTTCATTTGTGCCGATAGAAGTAGAAGTTTTCACTTAAATCTCACACACCGCACCTTTAAATAAATCCATAAATTCAGACAGTGCAAAGAAAACTAACAAAACAAACTCCAAACACAGAAAACCAAAAAAAAAATGTTGAAAGTCGAAACTCAAACAAAGGACCACACATAGTATATCTCTTTGTGGATTCATACAGAGCCATATTGTAAAGTCTCAGCAAACGTCTCTTTCGAAAGTTTAAAACATCTGTTATAAAAAGAAAGAAAAAGTGGCACCTGTGCAGAACATGTCTCACAAAAGAAATGTGAAATCTTAAACAATGGAATAATGGTCCTTATTCTCCATCCCTCCCTCTAAAAAGGTGTTTCAGGTCTTTAGGTGGAGTTCAACACTGAGTCAGAGCCGTGAAAACTTAATGGCAGAGAAACTTTACCTGTAAGAAACTCTTAAAAGTTTCTTTTTTTTAATACCAGTATTATCTGTTATTTAGCTGCAGCCCTAAAGATTGTGAGATTCTTTGGTCTCTCTATTCAGACCTAACACTTTAACACACCATTTTTCCACCATAATTCTACACGCTAGACTCTAGTGTGTAGAATTACGGTTGACTTGATCTATGAGCAAAAATCTAATATAAAATGTATCCTGACCTCAAGGGTTAGCAATAATAACCCATTATATTCACGTCAGGAGTGGGTTATCTTATATTGGAGACTGCCATGTTGCACCACCATGTTTCCACGGTAACCCAAAATGAACAGAGGACTAAATGATTTGATTTATTCATAGTCCCTGTTGACCTCTGTAAGTCTTCTGCATGTTTGGAGGGTGAGTGGATGTTGTTGCCTTTGGTAAATATACGGCTAGATGACACTACATCCTACACACTAAACCTTTAAATGTCCTTACACTTGTATTATATACTTTTCTCAAGACTGAACAAAAGTAAACCAAGGCCATGGGACATTTTTTTTTTTCGAGTGACTATCAGAGTTCAGGGCTTGAACTGACTGCCCTTCACTGAATGGCCAGCAGGGAGCAGTGTTCCATCACCATAACTCCCCTCACTAAACGTTGTCAGAGTGAGTCAGTAGTGTCCATTGGAAATGCATGTTCACGGTGCTGCTATGCTTGTGTTTGCTGTGTGTGTTTGCAGCAGCGTTTAGGTCAGTGTTGTCGTCACACGAGGGACACAAGGGCCCCGTAGGGCCAACGCACCGAGGGGGGTGGGGATCCTCTCCCTATCAGCGGCACGTTCTCGTAGCGGGGGCTTCCTCCGAACAGCATGGACTGATTCCTGCAACAAAGAGAGGTGGTTAAAAAATAAAATAAAATAAAAAATTTGAAAAAAGGTGCGAGGCAAACGAACGCAAACATGCTGTCGTCATCGCTTTGCCATCTCACATGTACTCGGGGGGTGGCGCCGCGCTGGTGGCGGCCTGCGGAGGCGGGTGGAGGCTGGCGTGGCTGCTCTGGCTGCTGGTGTAGCTGCAGAAGCTGTGGACGTTGGACCTTCTGGGGTTGTACGACATCCTCCGCGCCTGAGGGTTGAAGGGGTCCTCCTCGTCGATGTCGTCGTACTCTTTGTCCCTGGACGCCGGCGGCGGGAAACAAGAGAGGACGCGCTGGGTTAGCAGGTCGCGGGAGCAACGCCGCGGGCCGCGGCGTAATGGGACACGGGGGCGGCCCGGCGCTCACCTGCTGGCCATTAGTGTCCACATTCGGAAAGTCGCGCACAGCATGGCGGAGAGAGAGCACGCGGCCAGCAGAGAAAACAAGGAGAGGTAGAGGAGCCCTTCCACCCCGTCGTAGCATACACCCATTAGAGCGTCCACATAGTCCTGGATAGACAGACACAGTTAGAACAGTCAGTGTCCACATTTGCTCGCATCCGTTCCTGTGGGCCCGAGAACCTCCAGCCCAAGTTTACTCGAGGTCGACCGCGGACTTTTCGTCGATTCCCCCCCGAAGTCGCGCCTCACCCCGCGTCTTGTCAGAAAACATGGCTGCACCTAAGGCAACATCTTTATCTTTACCCTTTCCTTACCTCGGTAAACACATAGTAGATTGATCGCACTCATGCCGAGCAGGTGCCCCTCCTGTTCATGCAGGAGATAAGACGGGACGTTTGTGATCAAACAGAGACAGAAGATGTTTGGATTTCCGAGATCGAAAGCGATTTCCAAAGAGGGAGGGTTCAGTCTGCACCGTGACAAGTTTGCGTGTAAACTTTATGTTTGTCTTTCCGCGCTGAGAGCCGCGGTCATTGCGATGACATGCAACGCATTCTTTCCTTGCTTGGTTTTTTACATGTGAATGACGAATAACGAGCACGGGAAGCAGCGTTCTCTGTGCGGTTACCTCGAGGAATAATTGTTCGTGAATGAATTCAAAGGAGACACATTTTTATTAATTTCTGGGGTCAGACATTTTAATTAGTGTCACGACTACAACAGTTCAGCAGTCTCAGATCTTCCTGGAAACTTCATTACTTCTCTGCTCTGCTTCCTAGTTCCACTCCTTTCCTGTGACTCTCTTTCAAGGGTAAGCCCCGACTGCTCTGATTGGCCAGCTGGCTTAGTCTCTTATGATTGGTCAGCTGCTCCCAGCTGAGGTAGGAAGTGTCCTGCTCACTGACAATAGACGTATGACTGGATACTGGCAGTAAGATGCATAGTGGTCAAGCAGTGGTACTGCATTTTCAGTTTTCTGGTCACATGGCTGCAAAAAAGCCTCAAAAGCTTTTTTCCGATATACTAACAAGGAAAATGTTTTTTTAGTTACTTAAAGCTAAATTGATTAGTAAAGACGTGTATTTGCATCGTTAAAATGATCTGGTGCTATTGACCAGTGATCTTCTCTGGACCCATATATCTGAAAACTATAATAAACACGCAGAGCTAGAGGAAGAGGTTAGTGTGCATGCTCTCTATGGGATGCATGAGGTGTAAGTATCTTGTGTTTCATGCAGTGATGGGCAGCTTTCGAATGAAAGAACAGGGCCCCGCCTCCAACACTGGATCCTGTTTTCATAACCTATCCATGCTCTGACTGCAAAAGAGGCGTCGGCTCGATCGGGAGGAGGGCTGCGAAATTGACGATGAAGGATTTCAGAGGGAAAAAAAAGACAAGGGAAAAAGCGTTTCCTGTGATAAAGACGCTCTCCCATAGAAGGCCGGGATACATTGAAAGAACAGCCGTCATCCCACGATTGGACACGTGAACATGAAAACAGCATTGATGACGACACATAATGAAAAGAGTGCACTCTACAGATGCATTCAGCACAGACCAATAAAGCTGTCAAGCTCTGCAGATAAAAAAAAGGCAACATTCAGAGGACGTCTTATTCCTTCCACCAGATAAAAAGTAGTTTGGGCTTTGAAGTCAGAAAACGCAGAGGGTGGCGTCTGGATCCCGCCTGGCAGATACGGAGCGTTCTGACAATGGCAGCGGTGTAATACAAACACGTCAGTCCGCGGCGAGAGACGCACGGGAAAGGGGCTGCGTATCAGTCAATCTGATGCTGCATGTGGCGCCGGAGCCGCGCTGCAAAGCGGCCCGGCTAAAAAGCATCCTGGGTGGACTCTGACCTTACCTTGTGCAGCCCGCGGCAGTCGAGCAGAGCTGTCAGCTGGTGCAGACTGAACTCAGTGGAGTTCAGGAGTCGCTGGATCCCCAACAGGTCTCTCTGTATAACAAGGTATAAAAAAAAAAGGAGGGGGGGGGCGGGGGGGGTTGGAATGATGCACACCTCCTGGCTGTCTGGTGTAATAGCCCTGTCAGGCAGCCACTTACCTCAGCGGTGGGGAAGATGGGCACGGAGAACTGCAGCAAGCCCTGGATCTGGATTTGCATGGTGGTCAGAGAGCGCTGGCAGACGGTCAGGGACTGACGAGGAGGAGGAGAGAGTGGTAATGACACGGTAACGTCGCGGCGGCACGAACAATGAGGGGATGACATTCGAGAGGAGAACTGTTTGTGTGCGGCGTGTCAACAAGTCATTTGGTGTTAAGTAAGGATTTATAATGCGCTTAACGGAGGGGACACATTTACTCCAGACAGATAGGCGCAGATTATCCTGCTCCTCCCACCGTCTCGCCCACCACCGCCAGCCCTAAACACACACCCACCCACCCCCACCCGCCCCCCACCCCCATCCCATTCCCGCCACCCGATCTGAAGCTCAAACAAAAGGGCAAAATGGATATCAACTAGGCCATCGGAGGAAAAACGATTATCCTTACCTACTTAACGGGCATTATCTTAATCCCTAAATGGATACCACCACAATAACAAAGCATGTGGGGTTTTCATAATTACCGCTCATGGGTTTAGCCTCTGCCTCACAGACACAGCACCGGTACAGACTTTCCCATCCCATACAGTTCATGGGGGAGAGTCGTTGGAATCATCCCATGCACGTGAGGACAGGTCAAGTCAAAGTGATTAAAAGTCCATTGTCATTAAACATTCAAAGACTTAAAGGGTTCTTGGTGTCTCCATGTTTTCTACAGTAGCCCAGAATGGACAAACTAATCACACTGTAGGGTGTTAATGATAAGCAAGGGCTCCCATGGGTTGACGAGTGGAACACAGAGGATGCGACTTCATCCTACACGCTTCCTTTGACCACCATCAAAGCTGTGACGCCAGGTTTGCAATTGGAACGAACACAAGGTAAAGAAAAGGTATAGGTCTGTTTAACGAGGTCACGCTGGGAGCACCGGCCGTCCGACCTTGAAAAGTAAATGCTATTTGAGCCTCCACTAAATTCCAGGTTGGTGGTTCTCACACTGTGCAGAGTGCGTGTGTTTTCATAACCCAGTTATTCTCAAGGCTGTGTTAGAGCCACTTGCATTACAAGCACCACTAATCAACCTCTCGGAACCTGTGAAATCCGCGAGCGGCTCAAAGGTGCAAAAACTGACGGGAACATTTTATTGAATCGGCATGAGTTGTTGTACAGTGGACGACTTTGTGCATTACGCGGAGATAAATTGAATAAATAAAGTACCCCGAGGCAGAGATTATGAACAAACTGAAAGATATGCAACCTTTTTTTTTGGAGAACCACAAATCAAAAATTAGGAAATACTCTTTGATCAAAGTTTATTACTTTAAAGAATTACTGTTGAGGGCTCGTTTTTCAAAGAAGCCTATCAAGGCCCAGTGATGATCAAGCTCCCTGACATCTAAAATATTCTTTTTTTCCCCCTTTTTTTATTTATAGGCAGAACAGAGAGTGGGGAAAGCACCACATGAATAAAACAAGATATTTGAGCGATATCCAGTAAATACCTGTTGGAAGGGGTTCGGCAGGTTCGGGCTGCAGAACAAATAATAGTGTGCGACATCTGCAAGGTGAGAGAGAGAGGATAAGAGAGAGAGAGAGAGAGAGAGAGAAAGATATTAACATTCAGTTATACTCGGTTGGTGTTTGTCTGTTTTTCTAGATGCAAATCACCTGCACTGAGGGTGTCTGTGGTTTGGTTGACGATAAACTTGTCCGGAGACACACAGAAGTCGCTGGTGCCCTGTGGGAAAACAACAACAACAACAACAACAGCATCAACATCAACAACAACTCAGGGACCTTTGCAAAGACCAAAAAAATAAAGCAGCGCTATATTATATATATTTATTCAAGCCATGAACTGGATCCAATTTCTTCCGCTGCAGTGGAATAAAACCGATTTTACCCCGGTCAGTTATTGACAAACGCTCAGCAACACAAACTATTTGCTTTACAACATTTTTATCGCCCTTTAACTCTGGAGTCGGCGATGCCTCTGAAGCAGAACTCCTCCATGTTGTTCTGCAGCAGCGTGCACAATCTCATCACACGCACACACCTCCACGTGCACGCGGTAAAAAGATGCATAGAAATGTCTGGTATGGGGCTGCCAACACTTTCATCGACCAGATGCACGTTGATGGCTGCGTGGAGGCGGAGTCTCCTAAATATTTTCACGCCCCTTTAAATTATCCATGGAGTGCTAATAATGTGCATGCATAAACAATTACGGGTCACATGGAGCCTTTGCACTGAAGCTCTTCCCAGAACATGAGATGGCAATTGTGGACAAAAACAAACAGAAACTTCTCATGCATGTGCATAATTCATGGCGGCTGCTGGTGGAAAAAGAAGAAAAAAAAAGTTCAAAGGGATCACGAAGTCTGCTGTGATGCCGAATCACACACCGAAGCCTCGAGCCATTTATTTCCTGATGCATTCGGCCCCAATCAAAAAGCATCTTCTGACAGCCCGCTGTCGCAAAGCTCGGCTCGGAAGACTTTTCACGGCGCGAGGATCCTCCTAACAAACCAATGATCAATAAAGAAACAAGGATGCGACAACGAAAACAAACACAACAGAGTTGTGACTATAAAGTAAGCCGGAGACACTGAACAGGCTCATCCAACCCCTATGTCGTCCCCGTTCACGTCCCCCCCCCCCACCCCCACCCCCCGACTTACTTTCAGATTATCAACGCGCCTCCGACCTGAACCGCTCGATTGCATTTGTTTTCGGCGCGGCACGGAACGGTGGGGCGTCAGCGCCGCTGCTAGATGTCACCCTTCATCTCCCGCTCTCATTACACTACCAGGGACATTTTATTTATGCCGGGTCTCATTAAACATGTATAAATTTATGAGCATTTTCTAGGACACCGCCATCAACCGCGCGTCTTTTAAGATGCACCATGCAGTTTTTGAGTAATGATGTACATATGCAACATGTGCTTGTTTTCGCACATTCGACCACATTTCAATTCTTGCACTGGACTCTTTGATAATCCGCGTCTTTCATGTACCCGCGGCAGAGCAGGTGGCGCCTCCACAGTAGTAGACTTACTGAGGGAATGCACCTCGGCTCACCTGTGATGTGACGGCGGGCAGAGATCGGTGCCGAAGACGGCGCTTTAAGACCCGAGAGGTCATAGGCTTTAATGCAGGGTCATGTTGTACTAGAATGAGCCGGGGATAAGCCACGAGTGCTCTCCAAGATATTGGTAATCTGGCTCTGCAGTGCAGCCCAGGAGAAGGTCATCAAGAAGTGCAGCATATGCCCACATTTGACACCAATGCGGTTAATTTCAGCTTCAAAACATCTGCCCCCCCCCCCCCCCCCCCCCCCCCCCCCCCCCCCCCCCCCCCCCCCATCTGCCCCCCGCCCCCACCCCCCGCCCTGCCCCGCCCGTCTTTTCCGTCTTCACTAACCGAAAATGGCTGCCCAGATGTCAAATCCTGCGGGATGATCCGCAGATGCGACGTCGCTCCGCGGGAGGCGAGAAAATCGAGGAAGCGAGGCAGAGTGAAGGATGGGTGTAAAACAAGGGGGTTACCGTTTGTACCCCCGACAGCGTCCCTAATACTCACACCGAGCCCAGATGTGCCGCACACATGGCACACATGGAGGCGGGTGGAGGGAACAATCAGGGGAGCTGACGGAGATGCAAAGCTGAGGACCATGGAGGGAAAAAAAAAAAAGGAGATTCCGATGAAGCCAGAGCTTGTAATTAATGCGAGGCACGGCTTAGTTTACAATGTTGAGGCCAGGGGTTGATTAACCCAAAAGGCTGGGGACTTGTAATCAGCTTTACTGCATGACTGAGTATGGAGAGAGAGAGAGAGAGAGAGAGAGAGAGAGAGACAGAGAGACAGAGAGACAGAGAGAGAGACGCCTGCTGTAAAGGAAATAAACACCTTTTAAGCAGAAGAGATGTCCGAGACCATATTGACAGTAGGGTAATACCCCCGGGACGAGCTGCGTGAGGTGGGAACGCTAAATACATGGAGGAGACGGCGTGAGGCACAAAGCCCGTTTTCATGTGCTCCTCTCGCTGGGTTATCTGCTCATGACGGACCCCCGCTCTGCATGCTCTTCCCTGGGCAACATGTTCCATGACGCTGGGTATCAGGTGACCCGATCCAGCAGTTCCAGGGAGTTGACACGGTTCAAGGTGGATTTAAGAGACCGTGGGAATAAAACCAGCGTAAACAACAGGAAGTCAGATGTATAGGTGCAGTGTGTACAATTTGGTGACCCCTAGAGGTGAAGTTGCGTGCTGTAGCCATCACCTCACCCTCACCCCTCAGATGGTAAACAGCTTCACCCAAGGTAACGAAAACAACAATTCAAAAAAGAAAAAGGAAAAAATTCAACTTCTGCCAGGAGGCATTAAATAAATCTTACACACTGGACCTTTAACACTATTGAGTACAAAGCATAATGAACGACCCAATCAAATCGAAGTTTGTGTTTGTGAACATGAATATAAAAATAGTATGTTTCACCTTGTCAACACGCTCAGAGCAATGCATGATGGGATACATTTGTTGCGTAATTAGAATTGGCTGCGTACCATTCTTTAAAGTTCATTGTGAGAGACAATGACTCCACTATGGAGGGTATGAAAATAACATCTGTGCAGCAGCACGAAACATCATAAACCCGCTATTAACGGGACTGGGACGGAGCCTGAGGTTAAACAGTCGGAGGATTTGAGATACAGCTCGTGTCTCTTCACATCCAACGCCTGAATCAAACATCGAAAAAGTAATAAACCCTTGCACGACGGGACTTTAAAAGCGCTGTATCACATTCTCTTTTTCCTTTTGTTTCCTCACCACAGCTGTAGCAGTGCCGGCTCCCAGCGAGGCCCAGCTCAGGATCAGAGACAGCGCAACAAAAGTCATGACCCTGGTGCATGGAGAGAGGGGGGGAGAGAGAGAGAGGGAGAGGGAGAGAGATGGAGGGGAGGGGGAGGGACAAGGATAGAGACAAAGACAAGGACACACAGGGGAGAGAAACAGATAAATCAGTTTGTCTTTGTGATCTTCAGCCCCTTTTCACCCAGTTAATTTGATTTATTCTCTTCTTTATTTATTTATTTATTTATTTATTTATTTTTGTTTGAGGGGGGGGGGTCTGAGAATTGTTCT